>APFE030991378.1:45515-63468 GCA_000404065.3 Pinus taeda | reverse complement strand
TAAAGAAAACTTCTTAATACATTAAAAAATTATTAGAGATATAAATTGATTGGATTTCAAATAACGACACTGCTCTCATATTGTGACTGTTCGAACCTGTGAGATGAACCGACAGTTGGAAGGAACCAAGAAGCTGGTGTCCATTCTACTGAGTCAACTCTCCTGATTGTCAAATGTGTGTGGTATCCGTGTCACAGTACAAAGTAAATATCCTTGAAATTGCAGTGTAAATTCCTTGAATTTTATTTATTCATTTGTAATTTGTATCTACCATTGAATTATTATTAAGATATATTCATTTGTAATTTGTATCTACCATTGAATTATTATTAAGATAATAAGGTTTTTTTTTTTTTTTTTTTTTAATTTGCATGTATCATTGAATTATTAATGATAATAAACAGAACCACATGACACAACATTCAGCCTCAGAGAACCGGATCCATATTGATGATGTAGTCATTGAGCCAAATGATTAAGAATGTATTATATTGATTGGTGATTTTATCTAATTTCAGTTTTCTTGATGGATATTTAAGTTATTAAGGAATTTAGACTTCTTTGATCCATAACAATGTTTAGAGAGTTTTTGGCGAAATCACATAAAACTCTCTAAACATCATATTTAAATTTTCACTAAATGGATTACGATCTTATTTTTAGACCTGCTTTTTTTAATTTAGTAAAAAAGATAGCAGGTTAATTAAATTTTATAAGGTTGATTAAAATTTTGAAAAAAATTAAATATTTTGAAAATTAAAAATAAATTTTAAAATTTTTAATTTAATTTCCTGATTTTTCTGATTGAATCATTATATAAAATGATTAATTTTATGGTTTTTAAAATTGAATGGTAGAAGAAAAAAATTTAAAAAGATAAAATAAAAATAAAAAATGTGTAATCAAGCCAAATGTTATAACATTTCATAAGAAGTCCCACCCTATTAAATCTAAATATTTATGTTTACTAATTATTTACTATATTTTTAACTACCAATATAAATATTCAATATTATATATTATTTTATTTTAATTGGATAGTTTTTTTTAAATTTTAATTAATAATTGGATACATGAATTTAATATAAAATAAATAACAATATTTTTAGTTCTAATATTATTTAAATTAATTATTTTCTTAAACTATTTAGATTTCTTTTAAATATAATAATTAATTTAGACAACTTTTAAATTTATTGTTTTTTATGTTTTTATATATTGAAAAATATTGACGTGCATTCCAAAATTTATATATTTTTAATTTTTCATTACATTTTTCACATAATAATAATTTAATTTTAAGAGACATAAATATGATATTATATGTAAGTCTATTTTAAATTAGGGTTTATGATTACTATGTAACATATTTTATATATACATGGTTTTAGAGGTTTTTAACTCTATAAACATTTAAATTAATCTAAATTAGCTATCAATTACATAGTTTTGAAGTTTTTAAACTCTAAACATTTAAATTTATCAATTTTTTTTTACATAAGAAGAAGGTACTAAGCTTTAATTTTAAGAGATACAAATATGATATTTTTTTCTAAGTAATGCTATTCTATTAATGAAAAAGATAAAAATACAACGAGGTTGTGGCCTCTGCGGTACTGAACATAGTTATGTCATTGGTAAGCAAAAAACCAAAACATGACTCCCCACTGAGGGGAAACCAGTCCAAGTGTACCCAAACGTCAAATGCCCACACAGGGGTCCCAAATCATAAGCAAAAACAAAAGAAATCCCACACAGGGGTCTTAAGTCATAACTAATCAGAATGTACCACATGGGTTGAAAAAACATTAGGATAAAACCGCATGAAACAAACTGCTAGATGACCTGGCGGTTCAAACAGATATCTTGCTGAGCCCACTAGGCATCTCGTGGAAGCTCCTCCATGACACGATAGCTATAGTCATCCTCGTCCACCGGCTCTTCCACAATTCGACAACCGTAGTCCTCCAACTCTTCCATCGCTGCAATCGTGCCACCTTGGTTACCTTCGACCTCTTCCATGTCGCCCGAGCAGCCATCAACTGCATGCTTGCCTCCAGCAATATCCTTGCCATGCAGAGTGTTGTCATGGCCATCTTTGTGCCTGAGCGTAGCAATCTTCCTGTCTGTGTCATCCGGTTTGCCTGTGTCTCACGTCTCCTCAGCCTTCGGCTACTTGCTAGTTTGCCCTTTCTCTGGCCTAGGTCCATGGGTCTTAGTAGTCTGCTCATCTTGCGGATGCAATTCTTCACTAAAGGCCACTGTGATAGTGGCAATAATGGCGAGACGATGCAACATACTGTGGAAACGGAATTGGGTCGTCTGGTAACAAGGATGAGGGGGGTCAAGAGGGCCAGTTGTTTGGGTAGCTACATTCGTTCTTCTGGCACCATAGTCCTGTGCCCGACTTCTTCCGCTGTGGGTATTCGAATATCTGCAAGAGAGATGATCTCTGGACTGATCAGAAGAAGGTGATGAGGAAGGGGTCTCTGGTTCAGGGGTGGGCATAGAGGTGGGGCGAGTGCTCTGGCTGCAACTGCTATCTCTTCTACTGCACATCCAATGGTGTTGCCTCGGCATGGCTTGTCTGGCAAGTTGGTGATCAGTGGTATGGGCTAGGATGGAAGTGGTATATCAGTATGAGCAACAAGTGAATCAGAGTTCAGCCTGGGATTACTAGAGCTGTTTAGTCGAGAGGAAAAGGTAATCTGGGCAGAATTCAAAGCACATTGAGTGGTTTAGGTGAAATGGAAACCATTCCCCAAATCCACGCAGCTGAGAAGCTAGTAGTGTCTCCCTGTGATAGTGCAGGTGCTTGGCTCCTCTGCATGAGGGGGGCAAGAGTAGTTGAGCGGGGAAAGGGAGAATGAATTTTGGCTTGCATTAGCCATGTCTTTGAGCTTGTTGCAGACGTCTCGATCTGAGCACCAAGTTAATGGTGATTGCAGGTTGATATTTTTATGCCATAAATTAGCATTGAGGAGGACGCAGGTGGCCATGTGGCTCAGCCGCCTGCCGTTCTCCTGTCTTATCTTCATTAATTGCAATTTAATCACCCACATCTGGGTGATACAAATATGATATTATATGTAAGGCTATTTTAAATTGGGTTTTATGATTACTATGTAGCATATTTTTATATACATGGTTTTGGAGGTTTTTGGCTCTATAGATATTTAAATTAATCTAAATTAGCTATCAATTACATGATTTTGGAGTTTTAACTCTCAACGTTTAAATTAATCTAAATTAGCTATCAATTATTTTTTACATAAGAAGCAGATATTAAGCAACAAAAGATGCATATTACACTTGTTTATATAAGTGAAATGGAAAAACGTTAATTATAATTATTTTTGTAAAATTTTAGCAGCTTACTTAATACATAACTACTAATAAATTCCATAATTCTAAGGAATTTTACAGCTTACTTAACACATAATTACTAATAAACCAAATCTATGGCCCCTTAAAACTAATACATTTTTATTTTTATATAAAAATACAATAATAAATTTAATTAAACATAATATTAACTAGCAATTGTACCAAAATGTTGCAAAGGAAACCCCGTAAGGCATAAATTCTAGAAGAACCGTGACATATGAAGAATCATTGAAGATAAAATATTCTATGGAAATCAAATATTTAACATTCATTTAATAATTATTAATAATTAAATTAAAAGTGTGAAATTTTGTTTAAAAAAATGTGCCTATCTAAATAGTTTGTTGTCAATGTTAACATGACCATGAGGGCAGATCCTACCATAGGTTACCCTGGTAGGACTTGGCAGGACTTATAGATTCTATACAAGACAAACTATATTCCAAGCTTCAACTTCACTGTACTCCATGCACCCAAACTCATCTTTGTTCCTCTGGATGGAAAATACAAATGTTCTTCCACAAAACTAGAATTTTCTAAGATTGTTGGGCATGGAATCTCCCCCCACAACATGTTTTGGGGTTTAAAGCCCAGTTTTGGTCAAATGTTATTGTAAGACTCTGCGAACTGCATGCGTGGAGTGCAAGATGTATATTGAGTCATAGAGTTGTCATCCCTAAGCTTTGTAATATAATGTAATGTAATGTCGGCCTACCCATGGTTCGTGGACCATGGAATTGTATAAATAGAGTAAGGCTCTAAGTGTAGAAGATAGCGAAGTAAGATAGAGAGAAAGCATAAGGCATTGAGTCGAATATGTAAAGTCTTGAGTCGTAGTAGTAGGAAGAGGCTTTGCAGCTGAGTGCGCAGAGGCCTAGAAGAGTCTGCAGCTGAGTGCGTGGACCCTTGCAGCTGAGTGCACAGGGTAGGGTCGAGTCTGTAACCGAGCAAGAAGAATAATAAAAAGAAGTTGATTCCAAATATTATGTATCTGTTTCTGTCTTTCTTTCTATGCCTTATTACTGTTTTATTTCTCGTGTGCAATTATATGAATGTTGAACATTGTTAAGTATAATTGGGCTCACACAGATAAGTTAAGTAATTGGTTAATAATAGATTAATAGTAAGGAATTTGAGTAATAGCACGGCTCACACCTCGAGCAGGGCTACGCGAAGGCAGCATCGCAAGCTGCAAGGGACATAGCGGTGCGTAGCGACGAGCGCATAGGGTCAAGTCGCGGACCACCACAAATCATCAGACATCTCTAGGGTGTGGAAACCTAGTTCTAGCACCCTCCCATACTACTTCAGGTGAGACCTCAGTCTGCGCTGCATATACTGTTGCTGAAAGGGCTAGTAGTATCGAGATTTGTTTGGCTAAATCACCTTCGAACCTGGGTCAGGCCCCATCAAGCCATCAAATGGTTCCGTTGCCGGGACCGGGATCTACATAAGCGATGTCTGATGTCGTGGCACTGGAATCCAACGAAGAAAGAGATTGAAGAGTGGTTGGAAAAGAAGATTCACAAATTCGCGACGCAGGAAAACAGGAATCTGCGAGTGTCTAAGGAGCAGTGGTTGGAGTGCTACTTATATACGGAAATCCACAAAATTTTCTTTGCTTCCTTTCCTTCTGAGCTATATGAGTGTATCGTGAAGCTAGCAGACAGTCAAGGAAGGTGCAGGCTCGATAAAATGATCGCGTGGACTCCGGAACTAGTGTGCAGATTAGAAGCCTCGGAAGATAAGATCGCACGTGCTGTGGACCATTGGCTCAATCAAATTATAGGGGGATTTATCACTGATTTCACAGTAGATACGGCTGTTAGCTACAGTGAGGCGGAACAACGCTTCCTTAAAGGACCGCGAGGTAAGTATATCAAATCTTTGAACACTTGGATTAAGATGTTATTGTGTGAAAGGCGGGTTATGCAGATAAATTGATGTTTGGGGCTACGTGAAGTGGGAAGATCTATAGAAATGAAGGTAGCTCAGGGATAGAAAATAGCCCCTTGATTTCACCTTGATGAGAAAGCGAGGAAGAGATCGCAGAAGTTTCACCAAGAAGCGCGGTCAGACTGATAAGACAGTGGATTTCGCGTTTACCACCTCCACCTCCACCGCCACCAGTCTCACCGTCTTCACCTCGATCTCCACCCATGTTATTTATGATTCTGGAAAGTTACAGACAATTATGGGAAGTGGTAGGGGGACTAGCCTTAAATGTTTTCTTAGATATCGAAACCGTTGGCACTAAACTAGGAAATTTTAGTCATAACTGCATGGAGGCAAGGCTATACATGCAGTTGGGACCTCATAGACGCACTTTTGTTGTGTTGTGCATGTGTTTGGGAAGTTTCTCTGGTGAAAAGAGCTCCAACTCAGGGATTGGTCACCTGGGGTATCTTGTAGGCTCCTGAGTGGTTTGTAGTCCTTGAGGGATGACTGTAAAGTTGTCAGTGTGACAGCCCCACTTCCATACCTGGAACTTGGAGGTTGGGTCATATCATACTAACACTCATCTTATGTTTATCTTGGAGATATTATGAAAGTGGGTAAATGTGGGATGAGGCGGTTACAAAAATTGCAAAATAATCATCTACATTATTGGAAGTAATTATATAGCTTTAGAAATAAGTGCTAGTATAATTTGCACAAGAAAAATCAACAGGTGGTGCCCTATATCAATGATTGTTGTATTATGCATTACTTGAATGTTCTTCGAAGGCGCGTTGCCATGTCCCACTAGTTCATAGATTAAGATATAGTGGAAACATGCTCCCCAACTTTTGCCACTTTAATCACCCATTAGGAAGATTTTTCTATTGTTATTTGCTTTAGGTATTTGTTTTTTTTCCACTTTACAAACTTTAGATTCCTTGTGCAGTCCTTTTTTATATGGGCACAACTTCATTAACCTAATATATCTCACGATTATTTCATTTCCTATTACAGAGTATACTTTTTGTAATATAATAGCTTTTGTAATGTTTAATTGCTCATGATATTAATTAAATGTAAACAAAATGAGGTAGGGGATGCTTTAATATATGTTGTGTAATTTTTAATTCTATGTTATGATTTTTTTATTAGATGTATTAATTTAAATAATGAATTTGATGCAATTTTTTTTAATAATTATTAATCAGATATCTTTAATATTGATTATTATAAAGGAAAAAAATATTGACCTATATCTATCAATTTAATAAAGTATTATCCATATTATAATATATATATTTTAACATTTAAAAATAAAATGTCAAATAAATGTTTTAATTAAAATTTCAAATAAATATAAATTAATACTATTTCCATTTTATTGATATGATTTTAATAAGAAAGCAATGTCATAAACATTTTTATTATTATTATTTCAAAATCGTTATGAAATTAAATGTTATTTTTAATAATAAATCAAATTTATTAAGTGGATGGTAGAGATTTAACCTCCATGGAATACAATGGGATTTTTGTAACAAGATTCATAGTTCAAGAGTTAAGATTTATCTCAAAGTTAATTCTATTTTTAAAATTAATTTATCTCAAATTAATAATTTAAAGAAAATATCATATCAACACATGACATATTGAGTATGTGTATTTAGAAGCCATGGTATTGTAAGAAAAGCTATTTACAGGTTATGAATTTTTCATGATAAAGTGTGGGCCTGGTTAAGAATATTGTTACATGTTTAAGAATATATATATAATATATAATATAATACTAATATATATATATATATATATAATATATAATATATATATTAATATAATATTCAATCATTAATAATAATAATAATAATTTAAATCATTTTTTGCTTGCTGAAGGAGCTACGTAGCCCTAGCCAGCGAATGCAGCAAGAAGCACGCAGCAGATTGCAGCTACCCCTCAGCAGCCTCCTGCTGCTGGGGTGTGAGCACCATGGACGAAACAGAGGAGGGAGAGCCTCTCTTAGACCAACAACATGAAAATGAAGGAACAACAAAAGCTTTCGCCTCTCTCATTTCTGCAATGGGCCCGGTAAAGAACAGACCATCAGTCACCAAGTTTGTTAAAAGATTGGAAGACATTCTTGAAATCTCACTCCCTCCTGCCCTTCCCCGTAGAGCAGCACTTTCTCTGGCAGAGCATGGATTAGTGGGGCAGTTTACTGGGTTATGGCCATCGCCCAAAACTGTGCAAAAATGGGTGGAAAGGAACTGGACTGCATCAATAGATGGAAAAGTCTCAATCAGGTTTTGTGGAAGAGGTTACTACACCTTTCACTTTGAAACCAAGGAGGATCAAGATCTGATATTTAGGAATGGACCTTATTTTATGGATACAAGTGGTTTGTATCTAAATAGATGGATGTCGGATTTTGACCCAGAAATGGATGTACCCAATGTCGTCCCCATCTGGGTCAGATTACCACACCTTCCCCTACACTGTTGGGGGGATGATTCAATCAAAGTGATAGGAAATGCAATTGGGAAATATATAGACAGGTGCGAGCCAAAGGAAAATATGCATGCATGTGCCAGAATCTGTGTAGAAGTGGATCTTGGGAAAGGGCTACTAGAAGCTATCAAAATCAAAGTGGACCAGTGGACGCACATACAACAGCTGGATTATGAAAAATTCCCCTTCAAATGCAAGGTATGTCATGAATATGGTCATTTTGCAAATAGATGTACAAAAAAAAAAGAAAATGAAAATGAAAAGAGTGTAGATCCGGAAAACAAATGGAAACAGGTTAAAAGGAAGAAGACAGTTAATAAACAACCAAATCTGTCTTCCTCGCAGCCCTTCACATCCTCTGATCTCCATCCCCTATCGCCAAAAGAAGACACTAACCCTCTGGCTAACCTTAATCCTTTTAAGCCTCTAGATCCTTCAGCCCCCCCACCCCCTGGACCAAGATCAAGATCAAGATCCAGATCCCCACATCATACCCCCAACCCCCCTTCATCCCCTTTGGTATCAAACTCTCATACCCCTCCTCCCCCCTCAGTAGACAGAATCCTAACCAGAAAATAGTCAACAAAGAACTCAGGGATGAAGCAACAGTAAAGGAAATAACATTAGGAACACAACAACCTATGGAAACCTTCTTAGGAAGGAGTACAAGAAACAACGAAAAAAACCAGCAAAGAGGGAAAGGAGCCATGCACCACCCAACAAGTAAATAATGATAGTGGTATCCTGGAATTGTAGAGGAATGGGATCATCGTAAAAGAAAATGCCACAATACACATTCTGGAAAAAGAAAACCCAAACATCCTTATGATTCAGGAGACAAAAATAAACAACCAAGAAACTGAAAATATAAAAAAAAAAATTCAGAAATTATGAAGGGGAAGCAATACATGCAATAGGAGTGTCTGCAGGTATTTGTACAATATGGAAAAAAGGAATCTAGGAACTAAAAAAATACAAAAAAGAGCAGCACTGGATCCAAACGGATCTAATGCAAATCAGTACAAAAGAGAGGTACAATGTTATACATGTATACGCCCCAAATCACTACAAGGAAAAAGAGCAATGTTGGGCCACCATAATAGAAGCTCTAAAAGAAATGCAAGCTGGGAAAATAATACTAGGAGGAGGTTTAAATTTGGTAAGAAGTATAGAAGAAAAGTTTGGAGGAACATACCACACAGATCCATCCAGGGATATTCTAGAAGAAATAATGGAACAACACACTCTAATAGACATCCCGCCAAGAAACGGGAAATACACTTGGAGCAATAAAAGAGTAGACAAAATCAACATAAAATAAAGGCTGGATAGAATTCTGATACAAGAAAACATAGCAGCAGTGCACAGCTCAATAAAATAAAAAATTTTACACACCACAACATCTGACCATAAACTGGTGACAATAGTCATGGGAAAAATGGAAAACTAGGGACCGCTCCCATTCAAATACAACTCAATTTGGGACAGTTACGCAAAAATCAACGAACTAGTCAAGGAAGCATGGGAGCCAAGTGTAACAGGATCACCACAGTATATTTGGGAAACAAAATTAAAAAAATCGAGAGCCAAATTAAAGGAATGGGCAAGAGCAAATGAAATTAAAAAAAAAAAAAAAAGAAAAAAGATTTACAGCAGAAAATGGATAGCATGCAAATTGAAAAAGAAAACAGAGAAGAAGGCAAGCAAGATTATCTAAGAGAGAAGGAAATCTTTTGGGAAATATATAGGGAAAATAGGAAAGAAGAAGAAGAGGCAAGATTGAAATCCAGAAGTTTGTGGCTAAAGGCAGGGGACAAAAACACTTCATTTTTCCACAACACAATGAATATAAGAAGAGCAAGAAACCAAATAGAAAAAATTCACGTTGAAAGCCAAGAGGTCAAAGGTGTGGAGGATCTAAAAAAAGTAGCCTATCAGCACTTTAAAAACTTACTTTCAGCTAATGAAGAAATGGTTGAGAGTGAAGATTTCTTAAAGCACCAAGAAAAAAATTAAAAATGATCAAAATGTTGCAAAGTGCAAGGATCCCATAGAAGAAGAGGTAGTGGCGTCCATATGGAGCCTGCACCCAGGAAAAACCCCAGGGCCAGATGGTTTCTCAATAGCATTCTACAAATCTCATTGGTGCACCATCAGAAAGGATTTCTTAAAAATGGTGAAGAATGTCTTAAAAAAAAAAAAATAGGAGGCAACACAAAATCCTCCTATCTTTCTCTAATCCCAAAGGAAGCAAACCCCTCAACTTTCAACAGGTTTTGCCCAATCTCTCTTTGCAACTCATCATATAAGATAATAACAAAAATAATTTCAAATAGAATCAAGGAAGTACTTCCAAAAATCATGTCTGAAAACCAAGGAGGATTTGTGCCCAACAGGCAAATCATAGATAATGTAATTATTGTACAGGAAGCTGTACACTCTAGTATGCTAAGGCAAGAAAAAGGCCTCATAATCAAACTAGATATGGTAAATGCATTTGACAGGGTCAACCATCCATATCTAATGGCTGTCCTCCAGAAACTTGGTTTCTCAAGAGAAATAATGGAAGTAATCTAGGCATGCATTTCTACTCCTTGGATTGCCCCCCTCATAAATGGAAGGCCCAGTGATTTCTTTCGAAGCACAAGAGGCCTTAGGCAAGGTTGTCCTCTCTCTCCCTTCCTATATATTATAATGGCGGAAACATTAAGCAGGGATTTGGAAAAACAAAGAAAGGAAATAAATATCACAGGGATCAGAATAGCAAAAGGAGTAAAAACAATAAACCACTCACTCTTTGCTGATGACACATTGCTGCTGGGACGGGCATCAACAATAATAGCAAGGAGGTTCAAAAAAATTTTGGATGATTTTTTACAGGTTTCAGGTAGGCTATTAAACAATACAAAATGAAGGATATATGGATAGAATACCCCCCTAGAACTATGCAAAGGATCTCACAAATCTTAGACATCCCTGTATAGGAAAAGTGGACACATTTCTTCTATCTGGGACTTCCAATCTCAAAAGAGAACATGAAGACATAAATATGGACTAAACAAATTGAAAAAATGAAAAACAAAATACGAGGCTGGGGTATGACGTGCCCGAATATGGTAGGAAGGGTAATACTAATCAAATCACTCCTTGCAGCACTGCCTATCTACCAATATGCAATAATCATGGCCCCAACAAGTGCCCACAAACAAATGGAGTTAATCTTAAGAAGCTTTTTGTGGCGGGGGGAAAGTAAGAAAACAAAAAATTTAGCCTGGTCAGGTGGGAATAAGTAGTACTACCTTATGAACAAGGAGGACTATCAATATAGGTACCTAGGCTCGCGAATGTAGCACTGGGAATGAAAATAGTATGGAGACTAATTACAGGAAAATAGAGTTGGTGGAAAAAGACTCTTATATCAAAATATATGGATGGCACCAGGAAAAGATTTCTTAATGGAAATATCCCAATAAGACAATGTACCCAAGTTTGGAAGTTGGTTAAAAAAACAATTCCATTAATGAGTAGATACATTTCTAAAATCCTAGGCAATGGAAAAGCAATTTCAATTTGGGAGGACAGAATCATGGGAAAAGAACCACTACAGACTCACCCAGAAATTGAAGACATACAAGAGTGGATGATAGGTAAAGGTTTCAATACTTTACACTCAATCTCTATATGGAACCAAAAGGAGTGGCAAGACTGGAAAATCTTAGCAATTCCGGCAAATCTGGAAGGGAAATGGAGGAAAATCAGGAAGCTCCTAATAGGGGTAGCGCCAATCCACCATGATGAGGAACATGATTATCTTTGGGATCCAAGCGGTGGACATTACACAGTTAGGACTGGTTATAAAATCCTCCAGGAATAACCAAATCAACAAGATTGGGATTCTTGGAAAATAGCATGGAAATCAGAAAGTCTGCCTAAGATCAAAATGTTCATCTGGACTCTTTTAAAAGGGAGAATATTGACTAGTGAAAACTTAAGAAAAAAAGGCTTTCAAGATCCAACATGATGCCCATTATGCATGCAGGTTGAAGAAAATATACATCATCTTTTCCAAGAATGCACTTTTGCCAAAGAATGTTGGCAACAGTTGATAAGTCCTTTGGAAATAAGAATAAATTTCGAAAAGCCCTTGCCGAATTTTCTTCAGACCTTTGAGAAGGCCCACCCATACACAACAAAGAAAAAAGCCACAATTCAAAGAATATGGAAATGCATTCTAGTGGTTCTTTGTTGGCAAATTTGGTTGACACGAAACAAGTGATTTTTAAAAAATCAAATCCCAAGGATAGGGAATACCCTCTCAAAAATGTGGGGATTAACTTCTGAAATACTCAATGCCAAAGGAACATCTCTAAAAGACTTTAACACTCTTCAACAGGAAGAGCGAGATTGGCTCAGCAAAGCCATCATAAATAATAATGGACAAAAAGGACAGAAGAAGACAAACTTAGGAAATAGATGGAAAATAAGAATGAGTGAAGAGGAACTAACAAACTGGAGGAAAAATTAGAATAGATACTGTCTATACTTTGATGGGGCCTCAAAGCATAATCCAGGAAAGGCAGGGGCGGGGGGAATAATCCTCGATCCTGATGGGAAAGAAAATGTCACATATGAATGTGGATTGGAACAAATCTCAAATAATAAGGCAGAAGCATACAACTTGTTGATGGGAACAAGAATAAAAAAAAAAAAGAGAAATTCAAAATCATATCATAATAGGAGACTCAGCCATAATAATAGAGGCAATGGCAAGAAACAAAAATCCAAGCAATGAGTTCATGAACAGAATTTTTAGAAGAATCAGGAAGAACGTGGAAGGCTTTGGCGATGTAATTTACAGACATGTCTTGAGAAGGCACAATCAACAGGCGGATTACTTTGCAAACCAAGCAGTTAAAAATAATGAAGGGCTTGTTCGTGAAAACGAGGAGGAATACCATAACTCTGTTCCTTAATTAATCAACAAAAATTACAAGTTTAAAGCTAACAAAATCCAAGGGAAAAATTACAATGATAAAAGCAAAAAAACAAAAACAACAGTAAAAAAACAACAAAGGACACATCACTGCAGCAACAGCCAGGAAACCACGAGAATGCAAAGGAAAAATCATGAAACTTCAGACTCTCGTATGAGCAACAACAAGAATGAAGATTGTAATCCTGGTCATAAGAACCACGCTGCAATCTATCTCATCGAAGGCAGGTTTCAGGATGAGATAAAGCAATATAAGAACAGAGGGTGCATTCACAAAAATCGCAGTAGCAATCTCGGCTAGGAAACATTCACTTTCCAAGTTATTATATTGTTACTTTGGTCTCAAAGTCCCTCCCAGTCTTCTATAATAGCCTGCAGTGTTTCTTTTGTTCAGTGCGCAGACTTCACCTTAAGCCCCCACCCTTCTTTTTACCCAGCTCGCTCACTCTGTATCTCTTCACTCCCTGCACTCCCTCCCCTTAGCGAGTGAAAATCCCTTTCGAGCATCCACACCCCCCATCTACCCTTCCCATTATGTCAGCCCTCCTCCCTGACTTATATAACTAGATTTTGGCCCTCCTTCTATTATGTCGTTCACAGGGACTTCAGCTCTATCGGAATACACAAGAAAAACTTATTCGAGCGTTTAAACCGGACCTCAAAAAAATATTCATTCGTAACTATTTTTATCATTGGGCCCACACTCCTAAGCCTTCTCCGCAGCAATTCTCCTTCCTCTCTCCGATCTTCGATCAATTTAGGACCGCTGATCTGGCGCCAGATCCGACAGTCATCGATTAAACTATTCAATCAAACTTGTGCGACTCTCCTCCACCGTCGATCTGTACTCAATGGATCGGACGACTCCTGTCGATTTCGAGCTGACAACTAGCACAGAGATTACTTGCTCGAAAAGCGGTTTTCTCTCTCTCCTTCGATGCTATGTGTCGCTCGGTCAGTGGATTCAGGCGACCTCCCCCTTTTACCACTTATGGTTTCTATCCTACTTGAAACACCATCTCCGTGTATAAACCCACCTTTCTTCTCGGTTAACGACCAGACTTGTTCGAGCCCGATGACCGTAGATCTCAACCATCGACGGCTGTGATGGCTCCTCCAGTTTTCTCTACCTCCAGCGCCTCTGGTTAATCTCCACCGTTCATCCCCTGATCCCAATCTATGCGACTTAACCTTAGCCGCTTTTTTTCTGACAACCTCGTCCGTTGATCTCCGATATCCAACGGTCCCCGTGTACGCAAAAAGGAAAGTGGTCAACAACAATAGAAGAAGAAGCACCTCAGGCAAAGCAAAATCAAAGAAGCACAGCAAAATATGGAGTAGTAAGCAGAGACAAAGGAAGAACAAGCAAACAAATCATATGGACTTCAACCCATTGAAGAAGAAGCAGAGGCATATTACAAAAACAATTCTTCGAGCAATGAAGGAGAGAACTCAGTCAATTATGACAAGAAGAACTAGTCAACTCAGGAGAAACCAGTCTACAAGCCTTGAAAAATTGTTAGAGAGCCCATGACATGTAAATTTCTCTTTCTAGTAAGCCAGATTGTTAAGCAGTACACTAGAATACACATAAAAATACATGAAGTCTTGAACATAAGCCTAGGAGAAGAGACTGCGTTCGTATCTCATGGCTCCTATGTTTTTCATGTTACAGTCGTTTGTAATAGGAGATTGCTCCATCAAATATTTTGGTAATATATCAACTACCCGACCTTGTTAAAATAATAATAATAATAATAATTTAAAATAAAGTTATAATTTATTTAACTTTTATTATTATTTTAATATGGGCCATGTGACATATATAATGAAGTAGTTGTTTTGATGCTTATCATGTATTGATGCCTATGGGTGTCTCATTTAATTTATATGGTTGCGCTAGTATACTTCAAGTTTATAATATAATTTTAATTTTCCGATAATGGTGAACATTACATGAATAATATTTAAATTATAGTAATGGATGAGTCAAAGCCATTAAGGGTGCAAGTGGCTAGGGTTTTTAATTAGTCTTCACTCCTTCCCGCTTACTGCATATTTGCATAGCAATTTTCTTTGGGTTTGCAATGACTACGTGTAGATGTATTTGTGGTTGATGAGGAGTTTATATTGTTGATTAGGGTTTTCAAACTTGGTTTTATTTTGCTCTGACTAATCTATTCTCTCATTCAATTCTATTGAATTCACTTCTTTTACAATGGGTGGTCTTTCTAACCCCAACATGGATGGTCATGGTTCTTTGCCTAGTGGTTGATTTGTAAAATGGGTAGTTACAATTCCTTCTCTTGATATGGGATTTCCTTTGTCTATGAAGAAGAACATTAATACCACCAAGGAATAAGGGTTTATTGGTAAGTTCACCATACTTTGGCTCAGTTATAGCTCTTGTTAGAACAAATCTCTAACAATTGAGCATATGATGAGCCATTAGTACTTTATATTGTGAAAACAATTTTTTTTTTTTTTTTTGAAAGCAAAGATGACAGGGATATAATTTATAGATATAGACCCTTATTTCATGGACTCTATGGGAATGTTTCTCACCTACTAGACTAAAGATTTTAATCCTACCATGAAAATCTCTTATTTGCATTTATGGTTTATATTTTCGTATCTTCCCTTGCTTTGTTACAACGATGGTATTTTAGGATCCATAGGTGACAAATTGGGTCATTACATCACTAGTTCTAAGGGAAATGACAATAATTTCTCATGTGACAAAATCTGTGTTGAAATGGATTTTACAAAAGGAATCCTTGAGGAAATTCAACTTGACTTCGAGGGGTGGCCCCATCTTCAAGATCTGGATTATAAATAAATTCCTTCCAAATGTAATTTTTTCAAGGAGTATGGAAACTTTGCAAAAACTTGTCCAACTGCTCTGACATCTCATTCTCTTTCCATCCCTATATCATCTTCTAAATATAATGATGAGAAAGGAGCATTCAAAATAGAATCATGGAAGCACAAGAATCATCCTTGTACGACTCTCATTCCTGCAGGCATGAATCTCATTAGCATCCTCCCTCCAATACTAGATATGAAGCTTTAAAGTCCTCAGAGGCAAAAGTTAAAGAAGATCAACTATATAGTGTTCAATTGTCTTCAGAGTTGAACACTGGTTTACACAGTAAGGAAGAGACTAATGCTAAGGAGATTGATAACACCCCACTTTCAGATAAGAAGGAAGAAGAGGTTGATTTAGAGGAAAAGAAGGAATTCGATCCCTCCACTTCTTCTCCTTTGTATCCTGATGTTCGAAAAAGAAATCAACAATCTTCTCCTCCATTAACAAGAAGTAGGAAAGAACGAAGCAAGAAATCCTCAAAATATGGTACCCATCATTTTTTATCCTCCCATGGTTCTAGTGGCGGGTTGGTTTTGATAAAATCTTAGAAATTTTTTGTTTTTGTACCATCATGTGCAAGATTTTGTAATAATTCACTCTTATTCTCAAGAAGTGCAGGCTCAGGTATCAAAAGGTCTAGTATTAGATCTCCCCTTCTTTTGTAAGGAGGGGGATGATTTTTTTCCTTTTTTTAGCATCATTGAAGAAATGTTCTCTATAGTATTGATTTTGATGTACTTCAACTACATGTTCCATCCATGGATTTTTACTTAATGAAAAGTTTTTGGTCTGCTTAAAAAATAATAACATTTTTTTGAGGGGTGGTAGTGGGGGGTAATTTCATTTCCCTATAGGATAAACTAAAAAATTGTACTTATGGAGCCTAAGAATGTCACCAAATAACTAGGAAGAATGGTACACCTTATAGAAAGGAATAAAAGGAGCACAAAGCCTCTCACTGAATAAGCTAATCATCATTGGGGACTCAAACAATATCATTCAACATTTGAATTTTAGTATTAGCCCAATAGATTTGAGACTACTACTCATCCACAAAAGAATAAGTCAAAGTATGTATTCATTTTTGAAGTTTAAAACTTCTCATGTACTTAGGGAGTTAAACTCCATGACAGATTCTCTCATTAATCAAGCAACAAGAAGATCCCCAAAATCTTGTACATAAATGGAACCTCCCTCCTCCAATGGGTTCCATGAAGACCCCATGGAACTACAGGATGACTTGGAACCATGCGTCATCATTCGAAATGAAAGGAAAAGATAATGAGACACACAATGAATGGAACTCAAGTCAGAGGTGGGTTTTGATGGTGGGCAGATGGTGGGTTTGTCACATGGAGTGATGACATATCCATTTGTTTCGATTAAATAGTCAATTAGGCAACCACCCTCTATATGTGTGAGCATAATTGTGTAGTACACCTAGAGCATTAATGTTGCTTGTGAACTAATATGTTTATGGGAATTGTGGAGCCATAGGTTATTCAAGGCTAGGAATTCATAGTTCACAATCATGAATGGTAGTGGGAAGATTCATGTCATCCATGCAAGATTAGGGACTCTTATTTTTGGCACTCATGGTTCAATGGAGAATTTAATTTTGGCCTAGCTCAAGGATCTTTACCTCACCTTCTCCTCAATGTTTCTCTATATGTTGATGTACAACGACATAATTTGGGTCCATAGTAGATATTGGGTGTCGAGACTCCCATCCTCAGTTTAGAGTTGGCAGAAATGGGAGAATGTGGGAGCATGTTGGTTCACAACACAAAAGATGGTGGCTTAGAGGGGAATAGGAAATGATGAGCAGTGGAAAGGGATGCAGAACTTTGGGAGTTACAAGAGTGATGTATGGCTCTTTGTTTACGTATAGATAAACCAACAATCACCATGGAAACCATGGTAGAGCATAGGACGTTAATTTAGAGATAGAGTGATGAGAATGACAATTTGGGAAGGAAGCTAGAAGAGTTGCAATTGAAAGATCCACGACCCTCCATATCAATAGCTCCTTTGATATATTTTGTGAACTTGGCCTATTTTGTAGTTCAACTTGATTTGAACATTCCAACTCTCCTCACAATTCAAGATATAGAGGAAGCTATATCTAATAATAACTTAAGTTAAATTTAATATGATAGTTAAATTTTGTAAAATCAAGATATTTTTTTACAAAATTTATCCATATCAACATTTTCTGAATTTGTTGAGAAATAAAACCAATAATAAATTATTTGTAATA
>APFE030991378.1:23586-42588 GCA_000404065.3 Pinus taeda | reverse complement strand
TTTGCCATATATTAAAAATAGACTTTGCCCCATTAATTGAAAATTAACTTTACATCAATAAATAAATAAATAAAATTATTCAATCTATAAACATAAATATAATAAAAAAGTAAATTGTATTTCACTTTGAAAAAAATGTAAATGCAAATGGCTAGTTTATATAATTTGATTGTTAATAATATTTTCTTTTAATTATTTCCTTATTATATATCACCAAAAAAATTAAATATATTTTTATATTTTTTTAAATATGTTTTAAAAAATGATTTTTTCTTAATTATATGTTAAAAAGAAAATTAGGTAGTGAATGAAATGATAGTAAATTTTGAAAAACAATAATATGTTAATTTTTTGAGACGATTACAAGTATTTATGCAATGAATTTGAGATGGTATAAAAAGATTAAATGTAGAAAAATGAGTTGGTTTTCCTAACATATAATTTTTATTTATAGAAATTGTGTTTAGTTATGTGAATCTTGAGTTTTCATAACATTGATATCTTACTTTCATGCAATATATAATGCATATGATTATATTAGTGCAACCCTTCAGTATCTCAATGATAGAATCTTGCTACAAAACCTTGTGGAGTCGTAGAGAACATATTGTTCTTGTCCACAAATATTTTTACAGAATTTATAATCTTTTTTTGTAAGTTGAAATTCTATTACCTTTAATTTGCAAATTACATCTCTATTGCATCATGATATACAATATGCCCTCAAAAATGGGTTTGAGGCCTCAAACCATCACAGGGGAAGCCAAGGGTCATGACTACCCTAAAAAATAACAAAATAACAACAACAAAGACAATAACTAAGGTTAACATTAGCCTATCAGAAAGCATCTACAAATACAAAAAGAAAATAAAGCAAGGAATGGGCCTAGGAGTCAAACGAAGTCACAGGCATCGAGTGTCGTCACAGATATCAAGTCATGCACACTTGTTCCAGTAGGGCCCGATAACTTTTCCTCGCATTGGAGATGCCTCTCTAAATGAGCTATATAGACATCCAATCTCTCCAAGAAATATATGTGGTGTCATTCAATCCCCTGAATATAATTCAGGAATGAGATGATCTCATTCTTGTCTTTTCTTTTTTCCTTCAAGACACGACCAAGCAAAGTCGTCGATTCCCAGGGTAGAGTGACAACATGCAAGTATTGATTACTTCATCCCTCGATGTGGCCAAGGTCAAGTAACTAATTAGAAACCTTAACAATGAGATATGTGTTAGAATAGGCTTGGCAGTCATGGGCCATGTGGGTCTCCAACTGGTGCATTTCGTCTCTTGTGTTAGGAGAGGTTGTTGCATGATATCAAGCAACTAAATCCTAAGCTTAAGACTACACAGGAAACCTGCCATGGAAACTACAACCACCCCTCCTCACCGACCCTCACCTACACCTCACTCTTTGTCTGGTCATGGATGAGAAAATTGAAAGAGCCTAGAAATAGATCTTACTCCCTCTGATAGGATGTACCTACAAAACCCAACTTACTTTGTCCTTGGTATCTGTGGGGTGCAGAAAAAACAAAACATAAATATTTTCCACCCTAACAATTCAACAACAACACTCGACACCACAAATCGCAACGCAGATAAGGATCTAACAACCTAATTAGCACCCACATAACCTCAATAAGCATCCATGTAGGAGTGATAAAATGTCAACTCACAAAGGCAAAGATAAAAATAAACACTAGACTAATACTGCAACATTGATTCTAACCACAAAATAGAAATACCACATCATAATAGAGAACAAACCATAGGAAAACCATACAGACCCCCAGATAGAAACAATACTACATTAGCAACAAAACTTAGAAAAACTAGAACCCAAACCACAACAATTACCTATTTGTAGAGGTGTCGATGCACCAGGCTTCACAGAGTCCAAACCCGGGAATGCCCAATCAGTGCAGCAATGAAAAAACCCAATACGAACTAGGGAACGTGTACATGCACCTTATGCAGGATAGTCTCTGCTCTAGGAACCAAAATTCAACTCTTTCTTGTTGAATCCAACTCCCATGCAAATGCCTTATCCTCCCATAGTAAGATTTGCTCAGAGGCCTCTAGGGGCTTCTTCACAATAACTTGACAAGCATCTGAAACCTTGGTCAGAAAGAGGTGAGTCCTACCCCATGTGTCCAACTTTCCCTACTTAGTTTCCAGATTTACGAAGCAAGCAAAGGGAATGTTTTCTCCCACCTAGAGTGGGTATGTTTTTCATCAAACCTTTAAATAGAAAATTGTGCATTGATCCATTGCATCTGGGAACCAATAAATGAGCTAGTATGTTATGTGAAATGAAATGTTGCATGAAATTTTCTTGGGGGAGGTAAGCCATGTGAACAACCCCACGCGCCCCCCACAAAAAAAAGATTAATTGGATTGGGAGGCAGGGGTGGCAAGTGCCCTCCCAATTCCTTACGCCACATGTTAATTCACCCCGATCAAGGATGCACAATTTATAATATTAATTATATATATGAAATTATGAAAATCATTATATCATTAAAGTATAATATCTTCCATTATTGCAATCTAAAAGGGTCTTAGCATTATCAACCATACATTTTTTTTAGATTGTAGGTCTTGATGTCCTCTAGTGTGCCATATAATTTTTTTCCAAACAGTTACAACCCCAAAATTTTTTAGTGTAAATAGGTAAGGGATGTGATTTTAAATTTCGATATATGTCAAGAGAAAAATGTATTAATAATAGTAAAGACTATTTTTTGAATTATATATTTAGAATCTACATAATCAATTTTATATATGTATGTGTTTCATGGACAAGGCCCTTGTCTAGCTTATAGAAAAATAATGTCAAAGATAGAGATATATATTTGTTTTCTTAAAAATTGATGTTTTAATGTATTTGCAACCCAAATGACCATCTTCGTAATCCTGTACCTATATATGAAACAACCAAGTCATCATGCACGTAGGATTTCCACCAAGAAAAACTTTAAACAAAAAAACCACATGTGTGTTCCTAGCATTAACAACGCATGCACATTCCAAGCTTCAACAACGTGTGCATGCTCCTAGTGTCAACAATGTGTGCATATTACTAGTGCCAAAAATGTGTGCACATTTCTAGTCCTAGGAGCACACACATGTTTCTACAAGTAGTGACTTTAACACATGGGAAATGGTTGAGGTGGATTTGGGGGGCTAGAGAGGGTGAGAGAGGGGGGGATATGAGTGAGGGAGACAAAGTGATGGAGGGGGAGATAGAGAAGGATAAAAGGAGAGATAGAGAAGGAATTGGAGGGGGAGGGGGAGAGAGATAGCGTTGGTTGGGGTTTGTTGTGAAGCACAGACTAAGGAAGGGGGGAGTGGGAGGAGGGAGAAAAAGGGAGAGATAGAGAGAAAGGATGGTTTGTGAGAGGAAGAGGGAGGAAGAGGAAGTGAGAGTGAGATAGATAGTTATGGAGAGAGAGAGAGAGAGAGAGAGAGAAGGATATAAGGGGAGAGTGTAACAACCCTGGTAAAAAATCCATGTAATAAAGTTAATAAAGTTAAAATAAGACCATGGTGGTCGGACACGTATTCCAAGCTAAATGTTGTGAAAAAAGATAGTGATGGGGATCACTTATGATTAATTAATGGCTATAGAAATTGGCAAAGGCTTTGGAAAAGAAAAACTGGCATTTATTGGCATTTATTTATGAAAATAATGGAAAATAGGAGAAAAGGAAGGTGAAAGGTCACAGGTTGCATGTGAGGAGCAAAATGAAGGAAAATAATGGAAAATTGAAGAAAATAGATGCCTTATTAATAAAAAGGCTTATGAGGATCAATTGGTATCTTTTGTCAATTCAATTTTGGAGCTCTCATTCTATTCTCTCTCTCATACTCTTAGACACTTAGAGATTTATTGGAGCACTCTTGGAGGAGTCTGACATACATGGAATTTGGAGCAAGAAGGAAAAGGAGAAGCAAGAATGCGCAAGAATACACCGGGATTAGAAGCTGCATCTGGTTTTCTTGAAAGTACCAAGTTGTATGTATGATTTCCTTGCTAGTTTTGGCATGCATGGCACATGCATGTGGTTTTTTGGTTATGATTTTTCATTGGCATGGAGGATTTCCTAGATTGATAATGTTTTTTCCTAGCCTTGCCATTTCTTGGATAGCCATGGTGTTGTGGGTTTCTTTCCTTTTGCTTCTGGTTGGTTCTCATGTTTCTTTGGCTATGGGTTGAGTTATTAGTTCCGGGAGCCTTGGTTGGACAAATGCCCTGGAGCCCTGTAATAACTTGGGTTGAGTTATTAGTCCTGAAACCTTAGTTGGAAAAACGCTTTGGAGCCCTGTAACAACTTGGGTTTAGTTATTAGTCCTAGATCCTTGGCTGGAAAAATGCTCTGGAAATCTTGAGTTACTAGTCCTAGAGACTTGGTTGGACAAATGCTCTAGAGCCCGACATTAGTTGTGGTTTGAGTTACTAGTCCTCGAGCCTTGGTTGGAACAAATGCTCTAGAGCTTGGCAGTAGCTATGGGTTGAGTTACTAGTCCTAGAGTCTTGGTTGGAACAAATTCTCTAGAGCCTTGGAAAACTTTGGTAGAGACCAATTTGGTGAATTTTAGTGATGTTTGACCGTGAGGTGGAATCACTGGTTGAGTGTTGAGGTGGTTGACCTCTAAAAGCCCTGGTTTGGTTGTCACTGATGTGTTTCATGAGATCCCACGTTCATGCTTGGAGTATGGCACAAGGGTGACTGGCTGAAAGAGATATTTGTTTTAACCTAGTCTATGGCCGAGTGGTATGTGGAAGTCTCAGACTTGGTTGCATTTTACACATGATAATAAGATCTTTTTTTCCTCTTGTATTTTATAGGTAAATGTACTTGGGATTATGTGGTTTTTATGGCTGTTATATCTCTGCTATTTATGATTGTTTATATGTTGGTTATGAGTATATTTTATGACATTTATGATGTATGGATCTCATCGTGTTTTGATTTGCAAATGAATGAACAATGAATATATGACCTAGCAGATGATAATGAAACTAATGTGATAAAGCATCAATGTTGCTTAACGATTCTTAGATAAGTATGAGACCCGTATGCTTAGATATGTTCTTAAGACCTGTAGATTGCATATTTGTGACATGTTTCACAAAATTCATGTCATGGCTAGTAGGGGTCCAGTCAAGTCATTGATAAAGAGTTTGCATTAGTTCCTTTGTTTCCATGTTATGTATCATTTCTAGAAGTCTCATGGAGTTTTGGGTAGTGGCATGAGTCCTGGCCCTGAAAAAGTGGCACATAATCTGGGGTCTCTCACACAAGACTACTTGAAAAAGTCCATATTCGTTGGGATGGCCTTGTTGTGGGAGTGATTGGAGGGTTCCAGTTGCATTGTTTCCTTTTCATGGGAGTGACTATGGTATTTTTTTAGTAAAACAAAAGTTTCTTCAGGAGTTAAGCACATGGAAAGGTTGGTTGGCTCCCGAAGGTTCTGTAGGATGTGTGAATGGCCAGTTTGATTGTCTTCCGTTAGTTCCACTTCCTTAAGGTGACCTAAGAGGTTGAATCTCATCATAGTGGCCTCTCGTCACATGTTTACCCCAGTGGACCAGTTAGCTTGGGTAAATGTGGGAGGAGGGTGTTACAGAGAGAGAGAGAGAGAGAGTGAGAGAGAAAGAGAAGGGGGGAAGGAGAGGGAGAGAAGGGGGATGAGGGAGCTAGAAGGGGAGAGAGAGGGAGAGAAGGGGAATTATGGAGGGAGGGATAGAGAGAGATTCATAGAGTGAACAAAATATAGAGGGAGCCTAGAGAGGGATAGATAAATATGGACAGAGAGAGGGAGATGGTGAGACAAAGATGTAGAAAATCCACATAGATTCAAACTGCTAATTGTAATATGCTAAAATAATAGAATTGAATATACTCTACCAATTGCAGAAACCAATAAACGATCGTGAAATCACAAAGAATACAAGAGAAAGAATTCAATCAACACATTACACAATGTTTTGTTGGGGAAGGCCTCAGCTAAAAACCCCGCTATCTATATATTGCATTAGTCAGAAAATATGAGAGAATTAC
Source organism: Pinus taeda (assembly GCA_000404065.3). Lineage (NCBI taxonomy): Eukaryota > Viridiplantae > Streptophyta > Pinopsida > Pinales > Pinaceae > Pinus > Pinus taeda. Next base: position 36,513 of record APFE030991378.1, on the reverse strand, counting down.
AACATTTTTCTCCAACCTGAGAAACATATGCACTATCTTTCTCTGTCTCACTACTTCCTAGACAAGACTTGGTAAATAATTAGCCAATGTTCTTCTTTCCCAAGTCCCTATTTCCTTGTGATGTTTCCTTAGGTAATTATCCCCTATTAATTAGGGAAATCCTCATCCAATATTGCATAATCGATCTAGGGCCTTCCTATGACTGCATGCACCACTTGTACAATTTGGATGATTATACAACTGATAGTACATTGCCCCTGAACTCCAATATCAACTAGGAAACTCTCAGTTCTGACATGCATGCATTATTCATGGCTAAATCATCAGTTAACTGATTGAACATAGAGTGCATAAATTACTACTAGACCTCTCACTAGTTCCTCCAACAGTTGGAACTAGTTAAATTAACTTTAACTGAGATAAGCTGAACCAATTAATTACAACTCAAAATAAACTCAACCAAGGCTCCTATTTTGTAGTAGGAACTCTACATGACTCAAGTTAGACCCTCAACTTGAATTAATTGAACCAACTAAGTCAGACTAACTTAGTTAACTCATACAAGTTGTCATGTGATGTGGAATTAAATTAAATTAGAATCTTTCTTGGTGCCATTTTCAACACTCCTTCTCAGAAAGAAAGGGATTATCTAATACCCTGATCTTGCCTATATGGAACTCGAACTTGCCTCTTGACAATGCCTTTGCTAAGATGTATGCATCCTGCTCATATGTAGGAATGTACTCAAGCATTTTGATCTGCCTCTGCACACAATAGATGAGATGGTGGTACCGAATGTTGATATGCTTGGACCTATCATTAAAAAATGGATTAATTAAGATTTTGATGCAACTCTTCTTGTCACAGTAAATCACCGTAGGATCCATTCATTGACCAAACAACCCAACAATGATCTTCCTCATCCATATAGCCTCACAAGTTTCTTGATTACTAGACATGTAATTTACTTCTATTGAATTGTGTGCAACTAATCTTTGCTTCCTGTTGTACCAGGAAACTGATACTAACCCAATACTGAAGATTTTGCCTAATGTGATCTTCTTTTCGGATGGACTCCCTTCCCAATCTACATCTATGAATCCTTTAAGCTTCACTCCCTCTATCCTCTTGTACCAAAGACCAAACTGAGTGGTGCCTTTGAGGTATCTCAACATATGTTTAGTTTCCTTCCAATAGAGATTGGTTGGCTTAACCATTGCTTGACTAAGTTGGTTAACCACATAACATATGTATTTTTGTCTGTTCACCAAGTACATAAGTGAACCCACAAGCTGCTTGTAAATGGTAGCTTCTACCACTTCGCCTGAAGTAGCATCTTCCTTCCTCCAATTCCCTGCTAGAGGAGTCTCCATGGGTTTTTTGTTCTCCATGTGAAACTTCTTCAGTATCTCATTGGCATACTTTCCTTGAGAGACAAAAAATTCCCTATCTCTTTGCCAAATTTACAAACCAAGGAAATAATGCAAGAGTCCCATATCTTTCATCTCTAATTCTCTTGCCAAATATTCTTTGCAATATTGTATTAGCTTCTAGTCACATGTTAGAATTAAATCATTGACATATAATACTATAATTAATAATATACCTTCAGCCATAATATGGTAAAGGTTTGCATTTGCTTCAATTTTGGTGAAGCCCAACCCAATGAAATAGTTGTTGATCCTGGTGTACCAAGCACGGGGTGGTTGTGTCATTCCATACAACTCTCTCTTGAGTCTTCACACATGTGACTCTCTGTTTGTAGAAAATCCTGTAGATTCACAAGATAATGTAATTTGCTAAAGCAAGAGACAAGAATCTACTTCTACTCTTTACAGCGGGAGCCCATAAACATCGAGCAAATAATAATCAATAGAGGAAGAGAATCAAAGGCACATAACACAATAAATATCTAGGGAAAGCCACAACTCAAAACTTATTCTCCAATGCTTATTCTCTCTAGAACAATCCCAACACTCAACAAATTCAATCTCCAACTCATAAGAAAGCTCAAGGCAAAAGCCTAGCCAATTCACAAGCTCTCCAAGTCTCTATTCCAATGTGTAATTCCTATGAAGGATAACTTGTATTTAAAGGGAAATAAAGCCTCTAAAAATAACACAATCCCTCAAGGATCAAAACCTGATTGCATGCACTATCAGTGCAACTCATAAAATCCTAAAACAAATATGACATTGTTCCTGCACTCTAGTCTCAACTGGGTCTTTCTCAGAATCAACATGCATGAGTTTCTGATGAGTAAATATTCAGTTAACTAGAGTAGCACTAGTGGTGTTCATTAGTGTCAGCATTGATTGTTAACTCACTATTAGTTATCTCAATCAGTTTGAGAACTAATTTAACTGAACTAACTCATGAAACCGAGTCTTCTATTTTACAACTCACAATTAACTCACACTGGACTCCTACTGTTATGAAATCAGCTCACAAAAAAATAGAAAAGATAGATCAACGACTTAGAAATCAACCTCTTCGAGGGGGAAACCTCCTTTACTTTACACATATGAAAAATTATTGGATGATACAAATGACAAGACCTCCTTTCTATATATAGGAGTCTAAGGGTTCATAATGTAATCAAGGCCGACATAACAATAATAATGTAAGGGTACAATAATAACAATAGTGGGCTTCTATGGGGCACAATAATAACAATATGGGGACTACATGGGCACAAAAATATAATAAGGGCATTGCACTAATAAAAATAAGGGATTACATTAGTAGTATAGGGACCTAACATGTCCCTCTCCTTCAAAAAGTGTTGTCCTCAATGCTTGAGTAGTTCTGGATGCTTCTATGTAAAATTCTTGTCCTCCCATGTGGAAACTTGAGCGGGTAAGTTCTTCCAATTGATGAGATACTCTGAAATTGATCGGGTTCATATCGAGTTCTTATTTCCGTTATTGCTTCAGGTACCAATATGATTTTTCCTTCCTTGTCAAGTTTTGACAATATTGTTTCAACTGGGATCTTGTCACTTATAAACATCTTTAAGCATGAAACATGGAAAACTGGGGGCACTCGGGAAGCTCCAATTTGTATGCCATAGTACCAATATTTTGTAGCACCTTGTAAGGACCATAGTACTTTGGTAATAATTTATTATCCTTCTTAGATTGCTTGAGGGACAATTTTTTGTATGGTTGTATTCGTAAAAATACCCAATCACCTATATCAAAACTTCTTTCGATGCGATGTTGATATGCCTGTTTTTTCATTCGATTTTATGCCAAAGTGAGGTTATCCTTTAATAGTTGGAAAACTTGTTGTTGTTGAGGGTCTACCTTAACACCTTCATGAGATACAATATGACCCAAGTATTCCACCTCTTGTACTCCAAAGAAACATTTGGAGGTTCTTGCATATAAGTGTTTCTCATCCAATAGTCTGAGCACTCTATCAACATGTTGAACATGATCCTTCCAAGACTTGTTGTAGATTAGTATATCATCAAAAAATACTAACACAATTTTTCTAAGGAAGGGTTTGAAAATGGAATTGATCAAACCTTTAAATGTAGAAGGTGCATTGGTAAGGAAAAAAGGCATGACCAAAAATTCATAATGACCCTCATAAGTTCTAAATGTTGTTTTCAGAATGTCTTTAGTCTTCATTCTGATTTGATGATATCCTACATGAAGGTCCAACTTACTAAAGTAAATTGCTCCATGTAATTCATCAATGACATGAATGGGAAATTTATCTTTAACAATAATCTTGTTGAGCTCCCTGTAATTCGAACACATGCACCATGATCCATCCTTCTTTGGTACCAACACCACTGGAGCAGAGAAAGAACTTTGACTAGGTTGAATTATACTAACCTCTATCATTTCTGCAACCATATGTTCAATTTCACTTTTTTGTGCAAAGGGATATCTATAAGGCCTGTTGTTTGGAGGAACACTTCCTTGAAAATGAATAGCATGATCATGATCACAAATAGGTGGGAGGCCTTTTGGAGTCTCAAATACCTTGTAATGGTTGTCCAAGACTTTCTGGATATCTGGAGAAATAGATGATTTCAACGTGGGAACCTCTAGCAAACATAATTGTGCAATTACGCCACGTTGTTCTTCCTTTAGAAGCTTTGTCATGCCGTTGGAGTTGATTATCTTTCCCAGTTTCCCTGTGAAACCACTTAATTCAACTTCCTTTCCTTCTAAAAAAATTCAAGAAGAGTTCTTGAAAATTAAAAGTAATTGCACCCAAAGATTGTAGCCATTGGACTCCTAGTACAACATCAACACTGCCCATTGGAATGGAAAGCATTGGACTATTCAAAGCATATTCTCCCATGGAGAGCTTGATATTATGGCAATTTCCAGAGAAATTTGTGGTTCTTCCATTTGAAACCATCACTTGACACTCTGGTGTTGGATATAGGAAGAAATTCAATTCCTTTGCTATCTTACAATGAATAAAATTATGGGTACTGCCTGAATCAGTCAACATTATTATCTTTTTCTTCCTGATATGTCCTTCTATGTTGATAGTTTGAGGAGTGGTAATTCTATGCATTAAAATATATGGGTGGATTCATTTCTTGATGCTTGATGTGATTTTTCACTTCTTGAACCTTTTTTTTCTTGATATGTCCTTCTATATTGAGAGTTTGAGGAGTGGTAATTCTTGCCAATGCTTTACAAGATATGATCAGATTCATTTCTTCTTTCTCTGGGGTTGGTTCCTGGTGCATGTCCTCTTCTTTTGATGTTTCTTGATCCTTTTATATGACCTTTAGTGTATTTGCTATCACAAATGTAACAAAGCCCTTTTTCTGTTTTTTCTTCCAATTGTGGTTGTGTAAAACTTATAGGTTGTGGAAGGTTTGGAGAAAAAACACTTCCATATTTATAGTTGTGAGTGGTAGGATTCCTTGTTTCCATAATTCTGCTTTCAATTTTTCTTGCCAACCTGAATGCCTTCTCCAATGAATCAGGTTCCCAAAGAAGAACCTCATGTTGAATGTTATCCTTTAAAGTCCCTATGAAGACATCAATCCTTTGTTTCTATGGAATGTCATTTACCCTTATATTCAATTTTTGGAAGTCCTCAATGTGCTTTTCCATTGAACCCTTTTATTTTAGATTAGTCAATTGGTTAAAGAAGGCATTGCTCTTTGTATCATCATAATGTGCTATCATTTCCTCCGTGAAAATTGACCAAGTGACAAGTGGTTTACGAGAAAAAATCCCTTTATACCATAAAAATTGATTTTATTCTAAATATAAAGATGTAATATGTACCTTCTGTAACAGTTGTACATCATGTAGATCAAAATATTGTTCCATCTGTAGTATCCAATTTACCGGATCCTTGCCATCAAACTTCCTCATATCATCTTTTCTTGATTTTAGGAGCTCAATCTTGAAATAACTATAACTCTGCAATTTCGTATCTGTAATTTTGTATTAGCCCTTTGCGTCATCTTTCCAATGCCACTAGTCTGATCATAAGTAGATTCTCCAAGAAAGAGTTATGCCCAATCTCCCAAGATGACCCGCTTATATATGTTTTCAGTAGAGTGAACTTGTACGAAGTTCCATGTGTTACTATTTCGACCTTCACACCTGAAAACAATATATAGAAAAGTACAATCCATCCTCTTTCTGTAGCTTCTTATGAAATTTCAATTTGATTCTCAGAGATAAAGTTATAACGATTTTCCCTAGGTCACCTGTTTGGGATGTAATTCGGGAGCCTACAGAAACCCTAAATGTCTTGGACTGTATCTCTGAAAATATAGTGCAACAAGATCTGAAATTCGGGCCCGAGATTCACGATGATTTCTTCTCAAATGGGTTTTAATTTCAGAGTCTGAACTATCATAGACAACAGAATATATCGAAAATCTAAAGATTCCCTATTTGAGATGGACTTCTGGAGCTTGCAAAAACCCTAATTTCCTCAGATCATATCTTCGAAAATATAGTGAGACAAGATCTAAAATTCAGACTTGAGATTCAGAATGATTTCAGATCAAAGGGGTTTTTTTTTAGCTTCTGAAACTTCGTACAACAAAAGCTATATTGAAAATGCCTCGATGACTTGTTTGGAGCACCGAAACCCTAGAATCCAAATCTCTGATACTAAATGTTATGAAACCAACTCACAAAAAAATAGAAAAGATAGATCAACAACTTAGAGATCAGCCTCTTATGGGGGAAACCTCCTTTACATTACACAAATGAACAATTTTTGGATGATGCAAATGACAAGACCTCCTTTCTATATATAGGAGTCTAAGGGGTCATAATGTAATGAGAGTCGACATAATGTAAGGGCACAATAATAACAATATGGGGACTACAAGGGCACAACGATATAAGAACGGGGTTGCACTAATAACAATAAGGGGTTACACCAGTAGTATAGGGACCTAACACCTACAAAGTAGGGAGAAAATACACATGACTTCCAAAAGACTTCCAACTCAAATTTCCTAAGTTAAGTAAGTTTAATAAAATTAATTTAACTATTTTAAGTTTCTATGAGAATAAAATTCATATTTAATTCATAGTTTAATTCAAGGAAAATTAAACTGGGATTTTTTGTTGCCATTTCTCAACACTCCCTCTCAACAAGAAAGGGATTATCAATGACACTGATCCTGTCTCTGTGAAACTCTAATTTACATCTTGACAATGCCTTCGTCAAGGTGATAGAATCTTGCTACTCCATGGGAATGTAATCTAACAACATGGTCCACCTCAATACACAATCTCTAAGACAATGATACCGGATATCAATATGATTGGACTGATCATGAAAAATTGGATTTTCAGAGAGTTTGATACAATTATGATTATCACAAGAAAGCACTGTCGGATCCATTTACTGACCAAGAAAACCAACTAGGATCTTCCTCATCCCGATAGCCTCATATGCTACATGACTTGTAGCCATGTACTCTGCCTCTGTCGAATTGAGTGCAACCGATCTCTGTTTCCTGTTGTACCAAGAAATTGTCACTGACCCAATACTAAAGATCCCTTCTAATGTGCTCTTCTTGTCGAATGGACTCCCTACCCAATTTGTATCGGTGAAGCCTTGAAGCTTCACTCCCTCTGTTTGTCTATACCATAACCTAAACTGGGTAGTGCCTCTAAGGTATCTGAATAAATGCTTTATCGCCTTCCAATACAACTTGGTAGGCCTAACCATTGCTTGACTAAGCTGGCTAACTACATAACACATATCTAGTTGTGTGTTCACCAAATACATGGGTGAACCCACAAGCTGCTTGTAAACAATAACTTCCACTACTTCCCCTGAAGTAGCATCCTCCTTCCACTAATTACCAGCTAGAGAAGTCTCCATGGGTTTACTGCTCTCCATGTGGAATCTCCTGAGTATCTTGTTGGCATACTTTCCCTGAGATACAAACAACTCCCCATCTCCCTGCTGTTGAGCCTTGAACTTGCATCTCTCCTATACACTTTCCTAGACTTTTTCCACTCACCTAAACCTCCTAAGCTATCAAAATCATTGTATATTGATTCCAAAAGAGCATTAAAATGGTTTTCTAATTATGTTTTGTGTTTGCTATTTGAACTAGATTTTTGCTCATGAGCTACGGAATCCTGTTACTTTCCGCAGCTGATTCAACTTTCCGCAGTTGTTTTTGTTAAACTCTAAGTTGCAGGTGTCACAAGGCAAAGCAAGCCACATGGGCAAGTTGGAAATGACCTGGACATGGATCAGGTCCTATTGGTCTAGCCGGATTCATCAAAGAAGGCCGTGGTCAAAAGTGGTCAAGCGGTGGTCAAACATAGGAGTCCTATGGCAATAGGACTCCGTTTTCAGACACGTGAAGACTTTCGTGGCCGTTCCTAGATCCCTGGGGACATATCGACAGCTGTGGACTACTCCACAAGGCGAATCAAATAGCCAACCTTGATAGATTTAATCATCACGACAACCATTATGCTAAATCCATGGACGTTGTCTTTTACATGTCTCTGTTCACGTAGTTTTATAGGAAAATAGTTATGTAACCTTTGTTATAAATAACGCGTTTCTATACGCATAGTAGTTAGTCTTTTGAATGTAATTTTGCTATTAAAAATTCACTATTCCGTTACACTAGTTTTATTGCTGTAACTGTGTTTTGAAATATACAAGAAGACTCTGTTCTACATGATTGCGTGAACGTAATTTTGGATTGATAGCCTGTTGACCGAGGTCGTGCAGAGGGTCCCTACACGCTGAGGTTTCGTTTCCATTATTGCTGTATAGTCTTTATGTATCGTTTCCTTATTTTCACTGCACATGTTTTATAGTTATTCACCTATGTATATATTTCTAACATTTCATTTATGTTCATGATTTTACAAGCTTTGTATAACGCTGATCAGTGTGTGCATGTTTCAGGATAGAGTAGGCAGCCCGCGCATCTGCATATAATTTTCACAATAACTAGTGACATGGAATTAATCCTCTGCTGACTTTGCTTTTCTTAGTTTTTTTTTAAATTCCAGGTCTGTTTTGTTGATTTCAGTCTTGTTCATTTGCTTTGTTAAGTTAGTTTAGAAATCAACTTACTCATGTCATTGACAGTTACCTTCGAAAGCCATAGCTAGACTAACTGGCGAGGGATTGAATTATGAATGTTGTGATTTGATTTTAGTTTACTTTTCTGCAATTAGATATTAGATTGCTCCTGTCATTGACGGTTACCTCCGAAAGCCATAGCTAGACTAACTGGTGAGGGATCGAATTATGAATGTTGTGATTTGATTTTAGTTTAAGTTTCTGCAATTAGATATTAGATTGCTCATGTCATTGATGATTATCTCTGAAAGCCATAGCTACATTAACTAGCGAGAAATCAGACTATGAATGATGTAATTTGATTTTAGTTTTACTTTCTTTGCAATATTTGATTTCTTTGAGTGCAGTTGCTTAAATCATTTTTCTATATTTAGGCAGCAACAAAGATGATAGTTTCATGATCAGTAGTTCATTATTTACTTGTTTTAAATAGCAGCACATTTTCATTCTTGATTCAAGTATTTCTTTCATCACTAGTATGTTCTAAGACCTTTTGAAGTGTTAAGTTTTGGGAACCATTATAGAGGACATAATTGCCTTAAAATATATAACCATACTTGCCTTCTAGAGACTTAGGAATAGGAATTCCATTCACATTATGAGTTAAACGAAGATAAAAACCCCCCAAAACAACACAAAAATCGAAAACGAAAAAAAGTAAGAAAGAGGCTATCTTGCACATATAGTGCATCGCACTTCATTAGTTTACGACTCCCAGATTGATAATTAATGTAGCAATTTAGGACACACTAAATTGACCAAACATTTTGGCGCCGTTTCTGGGGAGGTGTAATTAGGTAGCCGGTCTCTTACATAAAAAGAAAAAGGGAAAATTGATAACTTCTTGAAGTATGCTCTCCTCTTGCACCTAGTGTGATCTGGAGGATCAGAAAAGAGAGTTATTAGTTCAATCATTTCTTGATTATGCTCTCTTCTTGCACCTAGTGTGATCTGGAAGATCAGAAAGAGAATTATTGGCCCGAATTGAAAGAAAAATAAAAATAAAAAATGACATGCATAGAGCAAGAGATTCTAGGGGAAGGTTTATAGCTAGAGCCAAGAGTTCGATTTTCACAACTCCAGCTTCTTCAAGGCATAGAAAATATACACCTCCATCTACTCCCAGCCTTAGGATTCTTGGAATTCAAGGAGCAGCAGCTGAATTACAAGACTCTCCCACATTATCTACTGAATCTGATCTAGGAGAAGAACCTTTCTTCACTTCTACATGGGAACATATTATAATCAAAGAAGTAGAATCACCTGAAGAAGAAGGAAAATGAGAAACTCTTTTCCATCCACCATTGATAGAAGAACTAGAGGACTCTGAAGAAACTATCATGACGGAGGATGTAGTAGATGGTTTTGGAGGTAGAGGTAGAGGTAGAGGAAGAGGAAATAATGGAGGCAACAATGGAGGAGGTAGAGGTGATAATGGGAGAAATAGGGAAGGACATAACTCATTTAGATTCCCTATAGTTGATGAGGAAACCCATAGAACCATGAAAAACATTTCAGCATATGTCCTCCCAAACTTTTATGGGTTGCGAAGTGAGGATCCTAAAACATTTCTATTTGAGTTTGAAGTCGTGTGCCGAACTTATGACTATATGGAAGACTCTAAAAAACGCAAACGGTTTCCTTCTACATTAAAGGGAGCTGCTTTGAAATGGTTCATGGGATTAGTCACTCAATCTATTAGGACTTGGGATGATATGAAACAAACATTTTTGGATAGATACCTGGACTATTGTATGCCCACCAATCACAAGGATGAGATATTCAAAATGATGCAAAAAGAAGATGAAAACTTGGAGGATTTACTTGAAAGATTTCAATACAACTTAAAGAGAGCAAAGGTGAGCAACTTAGATGAGGAAACCTTGAAAGCCATTTTATTGAAAGCCATTAGAGATGAATGGATAGATATTTTAAACATGATGGGGAAGGGAGACATTTCTCAACTTCCACTTCGTGACATAGAAGAACTATGTGTCCATCTCTCAGGAGGAAAATCTAAAACGGGAAAAGGGCCTAGAGATCCTTCTCTTATTAGAGTAGACAAATCTGCAACGAGATCAGTAAGTAGGGCAGAGATTGGAAATATGCTTGATGAATTCAAAACTGATATTCTGGGAAGCCTTAGTGAAAATCTAGACACCCTTAAAATACAAAACAAGAAGAAAACAGAAGCTGATGCCTTGGCCATCTTTTGCCCAAAATGTAGGAAGAAACATGCTCTAAGGGAATGCCCATTTGATGCAAAAGTTGTAGAAACATGTATGATTTGCTCGGAAAGTCATGAGACCAAGGATTGTCCTTCAATTCAGTGGAATCTCTCTGCTTTGTTTCAAGAAGACCTTGGCAGGGGCAACAAAATCAAGTGTTTAACAACCTTATGAACTTTCAGCCCCCGCCAAATTGGAATTCTTGGCAACAACCTTGGCCCCAACCTCAAAATCCATATCAATAATGGGCACAAGGAATGCAAAATCCTTATGGGAGATTTTCTCAATTTTATCAATATCCTCCATCTTTTCAAAATCAACAAACTCCGCAGCTTCCAAATCAAAATCCACAACTTTCATTGCCATTTCCACAACAACAACCCTCCCAACAAAATCCAAATCCTCAACTCATGCTTCCATTTCAACAAAAGACAAATCAACTACCAGCTCAGCCATTGCCAAATCCTAACAATAAAAATCCTCAAAATGCTTACATGATAGAAGGACAACAATTTCCTACCTATATGATTGTTCCTCTTAATGATGTACAACTCAAGTCTGGTAGAGTTTTAGAAAAACCTTCTATAGATGTTCAAGAGAAAGATACCTCTGAGGAGGATTCTCTTCAAGTCAATAAAGGTTATGAGGAAGCATCTCTTCAAAACCCAAACATTCAAAAAGAAAAAGAAAAAGAGTCAACCCCCACAACTCCTATAGTTGAGCGACCTGCATCTTCATCCACACCTCCTTTCCCTGAAAGATTACAAATTGACAAAGGGGTGGAAAAACAAATCTGGTTGCCTGACTATGATTTTCTATATGAATTAAAGAATGTTCGTATCAATATACCCTTGCTACAAGCCATTAGAGAGATTCCTATTCTAGTAAAAACAATAAAGGAGTTGAGTCTCAAAAGACCAGGAAGGAAACCAAGAGATATAAGAAGAATCCACCTGGTAGGAAAAATTGCAAATATCATGATGGGAAAAATTACCATGCAGATCTCGATAGTCCAATTGTCAAGACACATATCAATGGGGTAGAAATTCCAAATACTTTGATTGACTTGGGGGTTTCTATCATTATTATGAGTAGACAGACTATGGAACAGCTTAAACTTCCTAATCTTCTTTTTATATCAATCTATAATCAAACCAGATGGTGTATTAGAAGATATTTCAGTCTCCTTAGATTCTTGGTAATATCCAGTAGATTTTATGATTTTGACTCCCAAGAGTAATTTAGGAGGGCACCCACTCATTTTAGGAAGACCTTGGCTAGCCACAGCTGATTCTTTCATTAGTTGTAGATCTGGGGATATGTACATTTCTGATGGTAATTCGACAAATAAATTCAATTTGTATCCTCCAGCAAAAGCAATTACAGAAGTATGAGATAATGAATGGGTCGATGATGAGGACATTGTACAACCTGTCTTTACCATTTCTGAAATCAGTGAAGATAGTCAAATTCTGAACACATTAGAAATTTTGAAATATCTTCAGAATATGACCACACACAATTTCAATTGGATTCTGACATTGAGTATCTATGATCTAGACAAATGTATCTTTACTCTATGGAAGATTTTGGTAGTTCCGCCATTGAAATTTTTCCAGGTAAAACATTGAATATCAACAAAAACTTGGAAAAATCACAACAAGGAGAACTAACCAAAATCTTACAAAAACATTCTACTGCATTTGCATGGGAATATACTGATATGAAAGGTATTGACCCTAATACTTGTATTCATCAATCATATCTATATTGAGGAAAAAAGTAGACCAATCAGACAACCTCAAAGAAGGATGAATCCAAATCTTAGGGAGATAGTGAAAGAAGAGCTCCATAAAGTACTCAATGTAAACTTCATTTATCCAATTTCAGATAGCCGATGGGTTTCTCCTTTGGTTATAGTACCTAAAAAGAATGGTAAATGGATGGTATGCATTGATTACAGGGAATTGAATAAAGCAACTTTGAAGGATCACTTCCTTTGCCTTTTATCGATCAAGTATTAGATACATTAGCAAGCAAAAAGTACTTTTCATTTCTGGATGGTTTTAGTGGTTATAACCAAATTTAGGTAGCACCTGAGGATCAAGATAAGACCACA
>APFE030991378.1:11434-23107 GCA_000404065.3 Pinus taeda | reverse complement strand
AAGAAACAAACCTTTCATTAAGCCATGAAAAATGCTTTATGATGTTTACTGAAGGTATTGTTTTAGGACATCATGTTTTAGGGGATGGGATTAAAGTTGATAGATCAATAGTTGAAGTCATATCCAAGTTACCTATTCCAAATTGTCAAAATGATGTTAGAAGTTTTCTGGGATTTACTGGGTATTATAGAAGATTTATAGAAAACTTCACCAAAATAGCATCTCCACTCTTCAAATTGCTTACAAAATACTGTGTATTCAAATGGGTTCCTAATTGTCAATCAACATTTGAAACTTTGAAAACGAGAATATCTGAAGCGCCTATCTTGAGAGGACCAAATTGGAAACTCCCTTTGCATATTTATACAGATGCTTCAGATACAACTCTAGGAGCTGTGTTGGGTAAAAAAGACTTAGTCCCTTATGCAATTTACTATACCAGTAAAAATTTGACTCCCACTGAGTTTTACTATACTGTAACTGAAAAGAGTTCTTAGTTGTTGTTCATGCAATCAATAAGTCCAGACATTATATAACAGGCTATGAAACTTTTATTCATACTGATCATTCTGCGATTAGATATCTAATGAACAAACCTGTTACTAATGGCAGAGTTACAAGGTGGCTCCTACTTTTACAGGAATTCAACATTACTATGTTAGATAGACCAGGGAAACAAAATACAGTAGTTGATTTCTTGTCTAGGATCCAGAATACTAAATAAGATTCTCCTGTAGAGGATAAGTTTCCCGATGAATATTTATTTGCAGTAACTACTAAGACCCCTTGGTATGCAGATATTGCTAACTATTTGGTTACAGGGAAACTACCTCCACATCTATTTCCTAGCGAAAGGAGAAAGATTATTTAGGAGAGTTCAAAATATTCATGGATTTCTAACGAATTGTTTAAAATAGGGCCAGATATTGTGATCAGAAGATGTGTTAGGGAAGATGAAATGCTTGATATCCTCAAGACATGTCATGATGAACCATGCAGTGGACACTTTGCTGACAAAAGGATAGCCTATAAAATCCTCTCTTTAGGATATCATTGGCCTTCCCTCTTCAAAGATGCAAAACAATATGTCAAAAGGTGTGACGGTTGCCAAAGAGTAGTGAAACCTACCCTTTCAAATGAAATGCCATTGCAACCACAGATACTCATCGAACCCTTTGAAAAATGGGCTTTAGATTTCATTGGACCTATTAATCCACCATCTAAACAAAAGAAGTATATATTGGTATGTACTGATTATGTCACTAAATGGGTGGAAGCCAAAGATTATTTTCTGCTACTGAAAATTTAGTTATTAGTTTTCTTTATGAGGATATTTTTACTCGCTTTGGTGTTCCAAGAGAAATTGTGACAGATCAGGGAAGTCAATTCACATCCAACCTGGTGGAGAAGCTGACGGAAGAATACAAAATCAAGCACAGAATATCTATTCCTTACCATTCACAAACAAATGGTCAAGTGGAGTCTACAAATAAAGTTCTTGAAAGCATCATTACCAAAACTATTCATCTACACAGAAGAGATTGGGCAGAAAGGCTTCCTGAAGCCTTATGGGCCTATAGAACAACATGGAGGAATATAACAGGACATTCTCCCTATGAACTTGTTTATGGGCAAGAAGTCCTACTTCCCATTGAATTCCAAGTCAAAACTTTCAAGATTGTAGTTCAATTGGGGTTGGATCTATCAAAAGCCCAAAAGCATAGAATGGAGCAGTGAAATGAACTAGATGAGATCAGACAAGAGGCAATCCTAAGAACTGATCTAGTTCAATATCAAAGAGCTAAGTGGCATGACAAATACATCAAATAGAAAAATTTTCAAGAAGGAGACTGGGCATTGTTATTTGATTGCAAGTTTAAAGACTTCAAAGGTAAATTTCAGACTCATTGGCTTGGGCCATATGAGATTGACAAAGTCTTTAGCAATGGAGCAGTAAGAACCAAAACCATTGAAGAATTTCAAACTCCTCTTATTGTGAATGGTCACCAATTAAAGATCTATCATAAGCCACTCTCAAAGGAGGAATTTGTCAAAATCTTTCAGGATAATTCTGCAATAAGGCTGGTGAAGAAGAATCCTTCTTCTCCACCAGCCTAGTCCTTGTTCTTTTTCTGTTTCTCAAAAAAAGAATAAAAAAAATAATTATAAATAAATTTGTATAAGCCTGAAAACCAATCACTAATTGGCAGTCTTATACAGAAAATACAGGGCGAAAATCAGAACCTTCTGACGCCCTATATTTTCCAAAAAAAACAAACTCTCTCTCTCATTTCACAGTTTCATGTCACTACACTTAATTCCACTCCACTTCCTTTCATTGCACTCCACTTTCATTTCATATTATTCCATTTTGCCAATAAAAGTCTTTTCATGACCAGTTTTCATTCACTCAATTATCAATCCATCCATCTCCATTCAGTCATATGACCATTGTGTCAGTTTCCGCAGCTAGTTGTGTTTTCATAGCTAGCACCCTGTCATTCAACATTGGTAGTCAGATGATAGTCAAGAATAATAAAAATCAAATGTAGGTATGAGTGAGGACATATTATGAAGACATGGGGCACCTAAAAGCATCAACAAGGAGCAGCTGACCAAAGGTTAATGGACAACAAAGCACATTTTTGCATAGTTATGAAACCATAAGCTCCGCTATATGCAATGATTGGCATTGGTAGCCTCCATAACTGTTCCACGACCTATGATTCCTCCACGAACCATGCATTTATTTTTCCAACAGCCTCATGATTAGCCCTCGGATTTAACTCGTGTTTGGCTGCACTTTTACACTCCACCTGTAACCATGGGACGTGGTCGATTTAATCACGGCTCTTCTCCACCACACAAATTCCGCAGCCATTTGATGAACGTGTTTATGTCTACCCCGCAGCCGTCCAGTTTAAAAATTCGGTCGGGTTCACTTCAATCCCCTACTATTTTATTGAAGCCACGGTTACATTTCCACCTTGTTCACATAAGCCTCCACTCCATTCCGTGAATTCACTTCCGCTGCCTGTCCTCTGTTTTCCGCTCACAGTCACTAGTTTTCTCCATAAACCCTATTCACTCCCGCTAACCTAGTCGTCTCACCTTCGCTAAACCCTTCTCACGCAGACTAATTTTAAGAATAGAAGGAAGGAATGGGTCTTTTGCTGAGAGCAGAACCGGAAGGGGCCAAATTCATGGAAGGGTACCCCCAACTGAAAAACATACTGAAGAAGGCACGATGGCTACGGTTCATTCAAAATTTCAGAGGCTACAATAAGGAGATTACAAAAGCTTTTGCGAGGTCTTTTAACGGCTTGGAGGTGGAAATTGGGGACTTGAAGTTTACAGTCACCGAGGCATCTATAGCAGCCGCTACAGAACTCCCACAGGAGGGAGAACGCTGGTTCGAAAACAAGAGCTTTGACAAGAAGGCTTGGAGGGTTATCCTATGCAATCCAGGTATGGATCTAACTATATTCAAATGAGGAATCCCTGTCCATGCTTTAGAAGAGAAGTGGTCCAGTCGATTGTTGATTATTCAAAAGTTCATTACGTGTGAAGGCCGTTTTGGATCGATGTATATGTATCATACGTGGTTGCTGATGAACTTTTTAGAAAATCAAACCCTCAATCTGCCTTACTTTTCATTACTTAGCTTGAAAGAGATGTGCACAACCATCCAAAAGAATATAGAGGACACAAAACCCCACTTGTACCATCACAAGCTTGTGAACATTTTAATTGAAGACCAGCTGAAGAAAAAGAAGGACACCTGGGAATATTTTTTGGTGAGAAACTTCTCTCAAGATCCACCTGAAATACCTGAGAGAAGTACAGCAAGGAAGAGTAGGAAAAGGGAGACAAGTGTGAGAATTCAAGACCCTCCTATTAGCAAAACTAAAGAAGTTAATCAAGAAGAGAGGCTGGAAAGAACTAAGGATAAGAAGTAGAGAAAGCCAAAAGGGAAAAGAAACATAGAAGCTATATATCAGACCCAAAATCCTTCCCAAAAAGAAGACCACCAAACACTGTTTGAAAGACTAGCTTATCTTCGGGAACAATCAGCTGCAGCCAAGAAGAAACGAAAAGAAAAACAGAGTATGGAGGAATAAGGCACTAGTCCACAACATTGAAGGAGAAGCTCTAGGCTTAGAGTAAAGTGGAGCAAAGTGCAAACAAAAGGGCCCCATTTCATTGATTTAGGAGGGAAAACACCAGAGCAGCCTCCAACAATCTCTCTTGACCGTAGGCCACACCATTCTCCTCTTTCCCAGCCAGATGTTGACATGAGTCCTTCTCCTCTAGACTTTGAGATCAGTCCTCCTCAACAGGATTTTGGGGAAAACCTAAGGAAAACTACACCTGAGATAGACCCGAATCAGCAAGAGATGTATGATTATATAGAATCCTTGGAGAAGATAGCCATAGGTCCAAGCACTTCATCTATCTAGCCTCACACAGCACAAGAATCTCTAATCCAATCATTGAAACAAGAATTTTTTGAACTAGAGGTCTTAAATAGACACATTAAACATGAAAATGAAGCACTGAAGGAACAAAGTCGATTGGATAAGATCATTCACGACAACACAATGTTGCACCTTGGGCTGTCGCAGAAAAAGAACAGGAAATTAAAGAAAAAGTGCAGGAGGTTAAGTAAAGCACTGATCAACCTCAAATTCAGATGCTTGATGAGGAAGCCCAGGATGTTAGCAGCACCAAGGAAGAGGAGAAGAGGGTTGGATGTACTGGCAGAGGTCTCAAAGCATATGAACTAAAGGGGGGATGGTCAAAGTTTTGGTTGCATGGGGACATGCAACACCTTCAAAGTGGGGGTATGTTGAGCCCTGAACTTGCATCTCTCCTACACACTTTCCTAGACATTTTCCACTCACCTGAACCTCCTAAGCTATCAAAATCATTACATATTGATTCCAAAAGAGCATTAAAATGGTTTTCTAATTATGTTTTGTGTTTTCTGTTTGAACTAGATTTTTGCTCGTGAGCTGTGGAATCATGTTACTTTCTGCAGTTGATTCAACTTTCCGCAACTGTTTTTGTTAAACTCTAGGTTGCAGGTGTCACCAGGCAAAGCAAGCCACATGGGCAAGTTGGAAATGACCTGGACATGGATCAGGTCCTATTAGTCTAGGTGGATTCATCAAAGAAGGCCGTGGTCAAAGGAGGTCAAGCGGCGGTCAAACATAGGAGTCCTATGGCAACAGGACTCCGTTTTCAAACACGTGAAGAATTTCGTGGCCGTTCCTAGATCCCTGGGGACATATCGACAGCTGTGGACTGCTCCACAAGGCGAATCCAACAACCACCCTTGATAGATTTAATCATCACGGCAACCATTATGCTAAATCCATGGACGTTGTCTTTTACGTGTCTCTGTTCACGTAGTTTTATAGGAAAACAATTATGTAAACTTTGTTATAGATAACACGTTTCTATACACATAGTAGTTAGTCTTTTGAATGTAATTTTGTTGTTAAGAAATATACAAGAAGACTATGTTCTACATGATTGCGTGAACATAATTTTGGATTGATAGCCTATTGACCGAGGTCGTGTAGAGGGCCCCTGCACGCTGAGGTTTCATTTCCATTATTGATGTATAGTCTTTATGTATCGTTTCCTTATTTTCACTGCACATGTTTTATAGTTATTCACCTATGTATATATTTTTAACATTTCATTTCTGTTCATGATTTTACAAGCTTTGTATAACGCTGATCAGTGTGTGCATGTTTCAGGATAGAGTAGGCAGCCCGGACATCTGCATATAATTTTCACAATAACTAGTGACATGGAATTAATCCTCTGCTGACTTTGCTTTTCTTAGTTTTTTTTTAAATTCCAGTTCTGTTTTGTTGATTTCAGTCTTGTTCATTTGCTTTGTTAAGTTAGTTTAGAAATAAATTTACTCATGTCATTGATGGTTACCTTCGAAAGCCATAGCTGGACTAACTGGCGAGGGATCGAATTATGAATGTTGTGATTTGATTTTAGTTTACTTTTCTGCAATTAGATATTAGATTGCTCCTGTCATTGACGGTTACCTCTGAAAGCCATGGCTAAACTAACTGGCAAGGGATCGAATTATGAATGTTGTGATTTGATTTTAGTTTACTTTATGCAATTAGATATTATATTTCTCATGCCATTAACGATTTTCTCCGAAATCCATAGCTAGACTAACTAGTGAGAAATCAGACTATGAATGATGTAATTTGATTTTAGTTTTACTTTCTTTGCAATATTTGATTTCTTTGAGTGCAATAGCTTAAATCATTTTTTTGTATTTAGGCAGCAGCAGAGATGATAGTTTCATGACCAGTAGTTCATTATTTACTTGTTTTAAATAGCAGCACATTTTCATTCTTGATTCAAGTATTACTTTCATCACTAGTATGTTCTAAGACCTTCTGAAGTGTTAAGTTTTGGGAACCATTATAGAGGACATAATTGCCCTAAAATCTATAACCATACTTGCCTTCTAGAGACTTAGGAATAGGAATTCCATTCACATTATGAGGTAAACGAAGATAAAAACCCCAAAAAACAACACAAAAATTGAAAACGACAAAAAATAATAAAGAGGTTATCTTGCACATATAGTGCACCGCACTTCGTCAGTTTACGACTCCCAGATTGATAATTAATGTAGCAATTTAGGACACACTAAATTGACCAAACATTTTGGCGCCGTTGCCGGGGAGCTGTAATTAGGTAGCCGATCTCTTACATAAAAAAAAGAAACAAAGAAGGGTAAATTGATAACTTCTTGAAGTATGCTCTCCTCTTGCACCTAGTGTGATCTGGAGGATCAGAAAAGAGAGTTATTAGTTCAATAATTTCTTGATTATGCTCACTTCTTGCACCTAGTGTGATCTGGAAGATCAGAAAGAGAATTATTGGCCCGAATTGAAAGAAAAATAAAAATAAAAAATGACATGCATAGAGCAAGAGATTCTAGGGGAAGGTTTATAGCTAGAGCCAAAAGTTCGATTTTCGCAACTCCAACTTCTTCAAGACATAGACAAGATACACCTCCATCTACTCCCAGCCTTAGGATACCTTGAATTCAAGGAGCAGCAGTTGAATTGGAAGACTCTCCCACACTATCTACTGAATCTGATCTAGGAGAAGAACCTTTCTTCACTTCTACAGGGGAACATATTATAATCAAAGAAGTAGAATCACCTGAAGAAGAAGGAAAAGGAGAAACTCTCTTCGATCCACCATTGATAGAAGAACCAGAGGACTCTGAAGAAACTATCATGACAGAGGAAGTAGTAGATGGATTCAGAGGTAGAGGTAGAGGTAGAGGAAGAGGAAATAATGGAGGCAACAGTGGAGGAGGCAGAGGTGATAATGGGAGAAATGGGGAAGGATATAACTCATTTAGATTCCCTATAGTTGATGAGGAAACCCATACAACCATGAAAAAAATTTCACCATCTGTCCTCCCAAACTTTTATGGGTTGCGAAGTGAGGATCTTGAAACATTTCTATTTGAGTTTGAGGTCGTGTGCTGAACTTATGACTATATGGAAGACTCTCAAAAACTCAAACTGTTTCCTTCTACATTAAAGGGAGCTGCTTTGAAATGGTTCATGGGATTAGTCACTCAATCTATTAGGACTTGGGATGATATGAAACAAACATTTTTGGATAGATACCTGGACTATTGTATGCCCACTAATCACAAGGATGAGGTATTCAAAATGATGCAAAAAGAAGATGAAAACTTGGAGGATTTACTTGAAAGATTTCAATACAACTTAAAGAGAGCAAAGATGAGCAACTTAGATGAGGAAACCTTGAAAGCCCTTTTATTGAAAGCCATTAGAGATGAATGGATAGATATTTTAAACATGATGGGGAAGGGAGACATTTCTCAACTTCCACTTCGTGACATAGAAGAACTATGTGTCCATCTCTTAAGAGGAAATCTAAAATGGGAAAAGGGCCTAGAGATCCTTCTCTTAATAGAGCAAAAAAATTTGCAACTGGATCAGTATGTAGGGTAGAGATTGGAAATATGCTTGATGAATTCAAAACTGATATTCTGGGAAGCCTTAGTGAATAGCTAGACACCCTTAAAATACAAAACAAGTAGAAAACAGAAGCTGATGCCTTGGCTATCTTTTGCCAAAAATGTAGAAAGAAACATGCTCTAAGGGAATTCCCTTTGGATGCAAAAGTTGTAGAAACATGTATGATTTGCTTGAAAAGTCATGAGACCAAGGATTTTCCTTCAATTCCTAGACACAAAGTTGTCTTCCAAGAGGATCCAAATTTAGTGGAATCTCTCTACTTTGTTTCAAGAAGACCTTGGCAGGGGCAACAAAATCAAGGGTTTAACAACCTTATGAACTTTCAGCCCCCGCCAAATTGGAACTCTTGGCAACGACCTTGGCCCCAACCTCAAAATCCATATCAATGATGGGCACAAGGAATGCAAAATCCTTATGGGAGATTTGCTCAATTTTATCAATATCCTCCATCTTTTCAAAATCAACAAACTCCGCAGCTTCCAAATCAAAATCCACAACTTTCATTGCCATTTCCACAACAAAAAACCTCCCAACAAAATCCAAATCCTCAACTCATGCTTCCATTTCAACAAAAGACAAATCAACTACCAGCTCAGCCATTTCCAAATCCTAACAATAAAAATCCTCAGAATGCTTACATGATAGAAGGACAACAATTTCCTACCTATATGATTGTTCCTCTTAATGATGTACAACTCAGGTCTGGTAGAGTTTTAGAAAAACCTTCTATAGATGTTCGAGAGGAAGATACCTTTGAGGAGGATTCTCTTTAAGTCAATAAAGGTTCTGAGGAAGCATCTCTTCAAAACCCAAACATTCAAAAAGAAAAAAAAAAGAGTCAACCCCCACAACTCCTATAGTTGAGCGACCTACATCTTCATCCACACCTCCTTTCCCTGAAAGATTACAAATTGACAAAGGGGTGGAAAAAAAAATCTTGTTGCCTAACTATGATTTTCTAGATGAATTAAAGAATGTTTGTATCAAGATTCCCTTGCTACAAGCCATTAGAGAGATTCCTATTCTAGAAAAAAAATAAAGGAGTTGAGTCTCAAAAGACCAGGAAGGAAACCAAGAGATACAAGAAGAATCCACCTGGTAGGAAAAATTCCAGATATCATGATAGGAAAAATTACCATGTAGAAGTATGTAGATCCAGGTAGTCCAATTATCAAGACACATATAAATGGGATAGAAATTCCAAATACTTTGATTGACTTAGGGGCTGCTATAAACATTATGAGTAGACAAGCTATGGAACATCTTAAACTTCCTAATGTTCTCTTTACACCTACCTTACTGCAACTTGCAGATAGATCAATAATCAAACCAGATGGTGTATTAGAAGATATTTCAGTCTCCTTAGATTCTGGGGAATATCAAGTAGATTTTATGATTTTGACTCCCAAGAGTAATTTAGGAGGCCACCCACTCATCTTAGGAAGACCTTGGCTAGCCACAGCTGATGCTTTCATTAGTTGTAGATCTGGAGATATGTACATTTATGATGGTAATTCAACAAAGAAATTCAATTTGTATCCTCCAGCAAAAGTAATCATAGAAAGAGGAGACAATGAATGGGTCGATGATGAGGACACTATACAACCTGTCTTTACCATTTATGGAATTAGTGAAGATAGTCAAATTCTGAATACAATAGAAAATTTTGAAACATCTTCGGAATATGACCTCACACATTTTCAGTTAGATTCTGACATTGAATATTTATCATCAAGAAAAATGTCTCTTTACTCTATGGAAGAGTTCGGTAGTTCTACCATTAAGATTTTTCCAGGTAAAACATTGAATATCAACAAAAATTTGGAAAAGTCACAACAGGAAGAACTAACCAAAATCTTGCAAAAACATTCTATTGCATTTGCATGGGAGTATACTGATATGAAAGGTATTGACCCTAAGACTTGCATTCATCACATCTATGTCGAGGAAAATAGTAGACCAATTAGACAACCTTAGAGAAGGATGAATCCAAATCTTAGGGAGATAGTGAAGGAAGAGCTCCAAAAACTACTTAATGTAAACTTCATTTATCCAATTTCAGATAGCTGATGGGATTCTCCTTTGGTTATAGTACCTAAAAAGAATGGTAAATGGAGGGTATGCATTGATTACAGGGAATTAAACAAAGCAACTTTGAAGGATCACTTTCCTTTGTCTTTTATCGATCAGGTATTAGATACATTAGCAGGAAAAAAGTATTTTTCATTTCTGGATGGTTTTAGTGGTTATAATCAAATTCAGGTAGCACCTGAGGATCAAGATATGACCGCATTTACCTGTCCATGGGGAACTTTTGCTTATCGAGTGCTTCCTTTTGGATTATGTAATGCACCCGCAACATTCCAAAGAGCAATACTAGGAATTTTTTCTGATCTAATCCATGATTGTGTAGAGGTTTATATGGATGAGTTTACAGTTTATGGTGATTCATTTGAAGAGGCATTAGAAAATTTGGAAAAAGTCCTTAAAAGATGTAAAGAAACAAACCTTTCATTAAGCCATGAAAAATGATTTATGATGTTTACTGAAGGTATTGTTTTAGGACATCATGTTTCAGGGGATGGGATTAAGGTTGATAGATCAAAAATTGAAGTCATCTCCAAGTTACCTATTCCAAATTGTCAAAAGGATGTTAGAAGTTTTCTGGGATTTACTGGGTATTATGGAAGATTTATAGAAAACTTCACCCAAATATCATCTCCACTCTTCAAATTGCTTACAAAAGACTGTGAATTCAAATGGGGTCCTGATTGTCAATCGGCATTTGAAACTTTGAAAACAAGAATATCTGAAGTGCCTATCTTGAGAGGACCAAATTGGAAACTCCCTTTCCATATTTATAAAGATGCTTCAGATACTACTCTAGGATCTGTGTTGGGTCAAAAGGACTTAGTCCCTTATGCCATTTACTATACCAGTAAAAATTTGACTCCCATTGAGTTGAACTATACTATAACTAAAAAAGAGTTGTTAGATGTTGTTCATGCAATCAATAAGTTCAGAAATTATATAATAGGCTATGAAACTTTTATTCATACTGATCATTCTGCGATTAGATATCTAATGAACAAACCTGTTACTAATGGTAGAGTTACAAGGTGGCTCCTACTTTTACAGGAATTCAACATTACTATGTTAGATAGACCACGGAAACAAAATACAGTAGCTGATTTCTTGTCTAGGATCCAGAATACTAAAGAAGATTCTCCTGTAGAGGATAAGTTTCCTGATGAATATTTATTTGCAGTAACTACTAAGACCCCTTGGTATGAAGATATTGCTAACTATTTGGTTACAGGGAAACTACCTCCACATCTATTTCCTAGTGAAAGGAGAAATATTATTAAGGAGAGTTCAAAATATTCATGGATTTCTAACAAATTGTTTAAAACAGGGCCAGATCTTGTGATTAGAAGATGTGTTAGGGAAGATGAAATGCCTGATATCCTCAAGGCATGTCATGATGAACCATACAGCAGACACTTTGCTGACAAAAGGATAGCCTATAAAATCCTCTCTTTAGGATATCATTGGCCTTCCCTCTTCAAAGATGCAAAACAATATGTCAAAAGGTGTG
>APFE030991378.1:0-11053 GCA_000404065.3 Pinus taeda | reverse complement strand
CAAAACAATATGTCAAAAGGTGTGACAGCTGCCAAAGAGTAGGGAAACCTACCCTTTCAAATGAAATGCCATTGCAACCATAGGCACTCATTGAACCCTTTAAAAAATGGGCTTTAGATTTCATTGGACCTATTAATCCACCATCTAAACAAAAGAAGTATATATTGGTATGTACTGATTATGTCACTAAATGGGTGGAAGCCAAAGCATTATTTTCTGCTACTGAAAATTCAGTTATTAGTTTTCTTTATGAGGATATTTTTACTCACTTTGGTGTTCCAAGAGAAATTGTGACAGATCAGAGAAGTCAATTCACATCCAACCTGGTGGAGAAGCTGATGGAAGAATACAAAATCAAGCACCGAAGGTCTACTCCTTACCATCCGCAAAAAAATGGTGAAGTGGAGTCTACAAATAAAGTTCTTGAAAGCATCATTACCAAAACTATTCATCTACATAGAAGAGATTGGGCAGAAAGGCTTCCTGAAGCCTTATGGGCCTACAGAACAACATGGAGGAATACAATAGGACATTCTCCCTATGAACTTTTTTATTGGGAAGAAGTCCTGCTTCCCATTGAGTTCCAAGTCAAAACTTTCAAGATGGCAGTTCAATTGGGGATGGATCTATCAAAAGCCCAAAAGCATAGAATGGAGCAGTTGAATGAACTAGATGAGATCAAACAAGAGGCAATCCTAAGAACTTATCTAGCTCAATATCAAAGAGCTAAGTGGCATGGCAATTACATCAAAGAGAAAAAGTTTCAAGAAGGAGATTGGCCATTGTTATTCGATTCCAAGTTTAAAGATTTCAAAGGTAAATTTCAGACTCATTGGCTTGGGCCATATGAGATTGACAACATCTTTAGCAATGGAGCGGTAAGAATCAAAACCATTGATGAATTTCAAACTCCTCTTATTGTGAATGGTCACTGATTAAAGATCTATCATAAGCCACTCTAAAAGGAGGAATTTGTCAAAATCTTTCAGGATAATTCTGCAATAAGGCTGGTGAAGAAGAATCTTTCTTCTCCACCAGCCTAGTCGTTGTTATTTTTTCTGTTTCTCAAAAAAAAAAAAATTTATAAATAAATTTGTATAAGCCTGAAAATCAATCACTGATTGGCAGTCTTATATAGAAAATACAGGGCGAAAATCAGAACCTTCTAATGCCCTATATTTTCCAAAAAAAAAAATCTCTCTCTCATTTTACAGTTTCATGTCACTACACTTCATTCCACTCCACTTCATTTCATTCCACTCCACTTCATTTCATTTCACTCCACTTTCATTTCATATTATTCCATTTTGCCAATAAAAGTCTTTTCCTGACTAGTTTTCATTCACTTAGTTATCAATCATCCATCTCCATTCAGTCATATGATCATTGTGTCAGTTTTCACAGCTGAATCCAGTTTCTGCAGCTAGTTGTGTTTTCGCAGCTAGCACCCTGTCATTCAACATTGGCAGTCAAATGATAGTCAAGAATAATAAAAATCAAATGCAGGTATGACCGAGGACATATTATGAAGAAATGGAGCACCTAAAAGCATCAACAAGGAGCAGCTGACCAAAGGTTAATGGACAACAAGTGGCAAAAGAAAAATTCCAAGGTATGAGTAGAAATTTATTTCAAATAGCATTCAATGCATATTTTTGCATAGTTATGAAACCATAAGCTCCACTATATGCAATGATTGGCGTTGGTAGCCTCCATAACCATTCCACGACCTATGATTCCTCCACGAACCATGCATTTATTTTTCCAACGGCCTCATGATTAGCCCTCAGATTTAACTCGTGTTTGGATGCACTTTTACACTCCACCTGTAATCATGGGACGTGGTCGATTTGATCACGGCTCTTCTCCGCCGCACAAATTTCGTAGCCATTTGATCAACATGTTTACGTCTACCCCACAGCTGTCTAGTTTAAAAATTATGTCGGGTTCACTTCACTCCCCTACTATTTTATTGAAGCCACAGTTACATTTCCACCTTGTTCACATAAGCCTCCACTCCATTCCGTGAATTCACTTCCGCTGCCTGTCCTCTATTTTCCACTCACAGTCACTGGTTTTCTCCATAAACCCTATTCACTCCCGCTAACCCAATCGTCTCACCTCTGCTAAACCCTTCTCACACAGACGAATTTTAAGAACAAAAGGAAGGAATGGGTCTGTCGCTGAGAGCAGAACCGGAAGGGGCCAAATTCATGGAAGGGTATCCCCAAGTGAAAAACATACTGAAGAAGGCATGGTGGCTACGGTTCATTCAAAGGTTCAGAGGCTACAATAAGGAGATTACAAAAGCTTTTGTGAGGTCTTTTAACGGCCTGGAGGTGGAAATTGCGGACCTCAAGTTTACAGTCACCGAGGCATCTATAACAGCCGCTACAGAACTCCCACGGGAGGGAGAACGTTGGTTCAAGAACAAGAGCTTTGACGAGAAGGCCTGGAGGGTTATCCTACATAATCCAGGTATGGATGTAACTATATTCAAACAAGGAATCCCTGTCCATGCTTTAGAAGAGAAGTGGGCCAGTCTATTGTTGATTATTCAAAAGTTCATTACGTGTGAAGGCCATTTTGGATCGATGTATATGTATCATACCCGGTTGCTGATGAACTTTTTAGAAAATCAAACCCTCAATCTGCCTTACTTTTTATTACTTAGCTTGAAAGAGATGTGCACAGCCGTCCAAAAGAATATAGAGGACATAGAACCCCACCTGTACCATCACGGGCTTGTGAAAACTTTAATTGAAGACCAGTTGAAGAAAAGGAAGGACACTTGGGAATAGCTTTTGGTGAGAAACTTCTCTCAAGATCCACCTGAAATACCTGAGAGCAGTACAGAAAGGAAGAGTAGGAAAAATGAGACAAGTGTGAGAATTCAAGACCCTCCTATTAGCAAAACTAAAGAAGTTAATCAAGAAGAGAGGCTGGAAAGAACTAAGGATAAGAAGTAGAGAAAACCAAAAGGGAAAAGAAACATAGAAGCTGTATATCAGACCCTAGATCCTTCCCAAAAAGAAGACCACCAAACATCGTTTGAAAGACTAGCTTATCTTCGGGAACAATTAACTACAGCTAAGAAGAAATGAAAAGAAAAACAAAGTATGGAGGAATAAGGCACTAGTCCACAGCATTTAAGGAGAAGCTCTAGGCTTAGAGGAAAGTGGAGCAAAGTGCAAACAAAAGGGCCCCATTTCATTGATTTAGGAGGGGAAACACCGAAGAAGCCTCCAACAATCTCTCCTGACCGTAGGCCACACCATACTCCTCTTTCCCATCCAGATGTTGACATGAGTCCTTCTCGGCCAGACTTTGAGATCAGTCCTCCTCAACAGGATTTTGGGGACAACCCAAGGAAAACTACACCCGAGATAGACCCGAATCAGCAAGAGATGTATGATTATATAGAATCCTTGGAGAAGACAGCCACAGGTCCAAGCACTTCATATATCTAGCCTCACACAGCATAAGAATCTCTAATCCAATCATTGAAACAAGAAGTTTTTGAACTAGAGGTCTTAAATAGACACATTAAACATGAAAATGAAGTACTGAAGGAACAAAGTCGATTGGATAAGATCATTCACGACAACACAAAATTGCACCTTGGGCTGTGGCAGAAAAAGAACAGGAAATTGAAGAAAAAGTGCAGGAGGTTAAGTAAAGCACTGATCAACCTCAAATTCAGATGCTTGCTGAGGAAGCCCAGGATGTTAGCAACACCAAGGAAGAGAAGAAGAGGGTTGGATGTACTGGCAGAGGTCTCAGAGCATATGAACTAAAGGGGGGATGGTCAAAGTTTTGGTTGCATGGGGACATGCAACACCTTCAAAGTGGGGGTATGTTGAGCCCTGAACTTGCATCTCTCCTACACACTTTCCTAGACTTTTTCCACTCACCTGAACCTCCTAAGCTATGAAAATCATTGCATATTGATTCCAAAATAGCATTAAAATGGTTTTCTAATTATATTTTGTGTTTGTTGTTTGAACTAGATTTTTGCTCATGAGCTGCGGAATCCTGTTACTTTCCACAGCCATTCAACTTTCCGCAACTGTTTTTGTTAAACTCCAGGTTGCAGGTGTCACCGGGCAAAGCAAGCCACATGGGCAAGTTGGAAATGACCTGGACATGGATCAAGTCCTATTGGTCCAGCCGGATTCATCAAAGAAGGCCGTGGTCAAAGGTGGTCAAGCGGTGGTCAAACATAGGAGTACTATGGCAACAAGACTCCGTTTTCAAACACGTGAAGACTTTCGTGGTCGTTCCTAGATCCCTGGGGACATATCGACAGCTGTGGACTGCTCCACAAGGCGAATCCAACAGCCACCCTTGATTGAATTAATCATCACGGCAACCATTATGCTAAATCCATGGACGCTGTCTTTTACGTGTCTTTGTTCATGTATTTTTATAGGAAAACAGTTATGTAACCTTTGTTATAAATAACACGTTTCTATACGCATAATAGTTAGTCTTTTGAATGTAATTTTGCTGTTAAGAATTCACTGTGCCGTGACACTAGTTTTATTGTTGTAACTGTGTTTTGAAATATACAAGAAGACTTTGTTCTACGTGATTGCGTGAACGTAATTTTGGATTGATATCCTGTTGACCGAGGTCGTGCAGAGGGCCCCTGCATGCTGAGGTTTCATTTCCATTATTGCTGTATAGTCTTTATGTATCGTTTCCTTATTTTCACTGCACATGTTTTATAGTTATTCACCTATGTATATATTTCTAACATTTCATTTATGTTCATGATTTTACAAGCTTTGTATAACGTTGATCAGTGTGTGCATGTTTTAGGATAGAGTAGGCAGCCCGGGCATCTGCATATAATTTTCACAATAACTAGTGACATGGAATTAATCCTCTACTGACTTTGCTTTTCTTAGTTTTTTTTTAAATTCCAATTCTGTTTTGTTGATTTCAGTCTTGTTCATTTGCTTTGTTAAGTTAGTTTAGAAATCAACTTACTCATGTCATTGACGGTTACCTCCGAAAGCCATAGCTAGACTAACTGGCGAGGGATCGAATTATGAATGTTGTGATTTGATTTTAGTTTATTTTTCTGCAATTAGATATTAGATTGCTCCTGTCATTGACAGTTACCTCCGAAAGCCATAGCTAGACTAACTGGCGAGGGATCAAATTATGAATGTTGTGATTTGATTTTAGTTTACTTTTCTGCAATTAGATATTAGATTGCTCATGTCATTGACGATTATCTCCGAAAGCCATAGCTAGACTAACTGGCGAGAAATCAGACTATGAATGATGTAATTTGATTTTGGTTTTACTTTCTTTGCAATCTTTGATTTCTTTGAGTGCAGTAGCTTAAATCATTTTTCTGTATTTAGGCAGCAGCAGAGATGATAGTTTCATGATCAATAGTTCATTATTTACTTGTTTTAAATAGCATCACATTTTCATTCTTGATTTAAGTATTACTTTCATCACTAGTATGTTCTAAGACCTTCTGAAGTGTTAAGTTTTGGGAACCATTATAGAGGACATAATTGCCTTAAAATATATAACCATACTTGCCTTCTAGAGACTTAGGAATAGGAATTCCATTCACATTATGAGGTAAACGAAGATAAAAACCCCCAAAAACAACACAAAAATCGAAAACGACAAAAAGTAAGAAAGAGGTTATCTTGCACATATAGTACACCGCACTTCATTAGTTTACGACTCCCGGATTGATAATTAATGTAGCAATTTAGGACACACTAAATTGGCCAAACACCTGCCATAGCTCCATGCCAAGAAAGTAATGCATGAGCCCCATGTCCTTCATATCAAACTCTCTTGCAAGGTCCTCCTTGCAAGATTTGATGAGATTATGATCACCTATCATTATGAGATCATCTACATAAAGAACAATGATGAACAACTTACCTTCCACCACTATGTGATACAAGTTCACATCCGCTTCTCTCTTCGTGAAGCCCAACCCAGTGAAGTAACTATCTATCCTGGTGTACCAAGCACAGAGTGCTTGCTTCAGCCCATACAACGATCTCTTGAGTCGGCACACATGTGACTCATGGTCGAAGGTTTCAAAACCTTCAAGCTGCTCTATGTACACCTCTTCCTCAATCATGCCATTGAGGAAGGCAGTCTTCACATCTATATGATGGATCTTCCAACCCATCTGTGTTGATAGTGCCAAAATAGATCTGATTGACGAGTACCTTGAAATAGGAGCAAAGGTTTCATGATAGTCAATCGCCTATACCTGTGAAAAGCCACGGGCCATAAATCTGGCCTTATGCTTCTCACCACTACCATTTGCAACTTTCTTTACATCGTAAAGCTAATGGGAACTCACAATTGACTTTTCCTTTGGTCTCGATACCACATCCCAAACACTTGATTCGAACTATGGAGTCATACTCCTCCACCATTGCATCAACCCAAACCGACTCTTGCATTGCTTCCTGAAAGGAAAATGACTCTGTCATAACACATGCATCCATAAGTTCCATGTATCCAATGTACCTCTCTAGTGACCTCCTTTGTTTGCGGTAAGAAGAGGGTGCTCCCACATTCTCCCATGCATCGTCCAACAATATGTCAACCTCTCTAGTGCACTTTCTTCCCTCTCTGGAAGAATCTTCCTAAGTGGATGTCTCCACTCTCTAGACCTATGCATGTGGCTTCTCCACATTAATCTGAGGCCCCTCAACCTTAGGAGCTAAAAGCTCCTCATTTCCATGTATCTCAAGCTCCTTCTCAAGGGATACTCGCATGGCCTTCTCCTCATCGAACATGATATCCCTGCGGACCACTGTCATCCGACTGGTCGGCATGTACACCTAATAGTTTTGGGGTATATCGATGTACCCCACAAAGTTCCCCAACTCTGTTGTTGGCTCAAGGTTCTTTCGTGCAGCTTTGGACACATGGAAATAAACCGATGAACCAAAAATCCTAAAGTGACTAACATCTAGCCTCTTACCGGAATAAGCCACCTCTGGTGTCTTCATATCAAGTATCCGATGTGGGCTACAGTTCTAAACATGAACCACTGTGTTGCATGCATCAACCCACAATTGTAGTGGTAGGCCCTAATCATGCAACATTTCCCTTGCTT
Organism: Pinus taeda; assembly: GCA_000404065.3. NCBI lineage: Eukaryota > Viridiplantae > Streptophyta > Pinopsida > Pinales > Pinaceae > Pinus > Pinus taeda. Next base: position 3,933 of record APFE030991378.1, on the reverse strand, counting down.
CCCCTACTATGCTCATGTTCTTCCTCTCAGAAACCCCATTCTGTTGAGGGTTATAAGGTGTTGTCAACTCTCATTTAATCCCTTCCACTGCAAAACATTTCTTAAACTCATTGGAGACCTACTCACCACCGTTATGACTCCATATAGCTTTAACCTTCTTTCTAGACTCTTTCTCCACCAATGCTTTGAACTCACAAAACTTTGTGAAAGTTTGATCCTTTTTCTGCATAAAAAATACCCAACATTTACGATAATAGCCATCAACAAATATAACATAATACATGTGTTTGACCGTGGATGCTATTGAGAATGGTCCACACACATCTGAATGGACTCTCTCCAGAATAGACTTTGCTCGATTGTCTCTATCTGCAAAGGAAGACTTGGTGTATTTTCCCAAAGCACAACCCTTGCATGTATCAACTTTCTCAAGCATACCTTTGGGAAGCCCGGTAGAGATTTTCTGCAATATCTTCAAAGCCCCATGATGCAAGTGGCCCAATCGCTTATGACATAACTCACCGATGTCTCGGATCAACAACTTTTCCACTTTTGAACTCAAAGCAGCACAATCCTCTACCTCTATCTTATAGAGATTCTAAACTTGAATCCCTATCTTCTTTACTTGACCCATGGCTATGTGTCGAAGGAACGCCTTTCCTTTCAAAAATATCACATCGTAGCCTCTATCCTCAAGCATGGCAATGGATACCAAGTTCTTCGTCAGTCTGGGTACATGCATAACATTCTTCAAGGTGAGTGGAGCCACATGCTCCCTCTGAAAAGTAATAGTACCCACACCAATAACACTATACTTACCGTCATCACCCATCTCGATATGCATTTTGAGATCTTTCTCCTCCAGTTCACTAAATAACTCCTTGTTGCCAGTCATGTAGAAAGAAGCTCTACTATCTAAGTACAAGACACTTCCCATCATTGAAGACACCATGCATGTAATGAGGGAAAATTCCAATTCGAATTGGGAGGCCAAAGCCTCACCCGCCACTCCTCTTGAGGACTTCTCCTGGACTTTTTCAATGGACAATTTGTAGCAAAGTGACCCATCTTGTGACAATGAAAGCATTTAACTTTCGTCATGTCCTTCTTATTACCTCCATGATAAGAATCTGATTTGGAACGAGAAATTTTACCTTTCCCCTTCCTCGCCTTAATCGCTAAGGCACAATTCTCTTCATCATCAGCCTTTAATGAAGAGCCATCCCTGGTGTTCCTCCTAATCTCATCCTACATCAAATCCGACCATAGTTGTTCCCAATCTAGCAACTTCTCCCGACCATTGACAGAGTCCTAATAACTATGCCAACTCTTTGGGAGTCCAAGAAGAGAAAGGCTCACCATATCCTCCTCGGAAACTGTGATTCCAACATTTCTAAGTTCATCTTGACATTGAGTGAAATTGGTAAAGTACTTTGAAATCATCTCACCTTTCTCCATCTTGATTTTATGAAGTTTATCCTTCAGTGCCAACTTCCTCTGATCACTGCTATTTTGATACAAGTCTGTCAATGTTTTTGTAATATTCCTAATTAGCCATGGCTAATTGGAATATTAGATTTTTTTCAATTTTTGCCTTCTATAGTTATTTGTAAATAAAAAAAAGTGAGGACAGGGGACATAACTCACTTTTAGAATAAAAATTCACTTCCTAGTAGCACAACGTTGTGACTTAGAGGTGAGCCAACGGGGGGCAAAGGGGGACGTAGAAATGGAGCCCATGCTGACACATGGAGGGATTGCGCAAGAGGGAAGAAACATGTGGCAAGAGAGGAATCACGCAGGAGGAGGTGAGCCTTGGGATTGAGAGAGACAAAGGCTATAAAGGAGAGAGGAGCCCCCTCATTTTGATCATTCTGGTTATGAGCATTTGTGATAGTCATTTCGACTTAGAGCATGCTGGCTTTTTAGCTAGTCTGCAGCACTGTTTAGTGCATTGAGTGTCTCCGTTCGGAGATCTCACCCTTAGCCTCGAGGGACTTCAAGTGCCTGCTTAGGAAAGGTATTTCCATTGGCATTCCAGCAGTAGTTTCATCAGCATTTCAGCAGTAGTCATCAACGTCTTTGAGGAACTGTGTAGAACCCCAAGGGGGTGATTTTCGGGGGTCGACCATTTCAGAAAAGCTTTCTGGGTTCTTTTGGGTTTTTTTAGTAGAGTCCAATTCCAGAGTTTCAGCCTTTTCTGAGGAGGGGAGTAGCCAAAAATCCTCATTCGATTTCCAGCAGTAGCAGCACCACGACAGTTTTCCAGCAGCTGGGACGCAGATCAGTGTGAGGCCATTCCTTTGTTATTCTGAGTGTATTTCTTCATTTGCCTTATGCAAGTCGAGGTGCCATCCTTCTGATCACCTCTGTACTCATTCGTTTACTCAGTATAATAAAATGGCTTAACATTTCTCGCTGCATTTCGTGTGTATCTGTTTATATTTCATATGTTCATTATTGTTGCTACACTACTATTATGTTTCTCAGCTACTATACCACTTGTGCGTTTTCCTGGTTGAGATTTTGCTAGGGTTTGAGGAATATTCCGCGTTAGGGATATTACAGTGGTATCAGATCATAGATTTGGCTCAGCTTGTGGAGCTAGCAATCTATGACACCAGGGGAAAAACCCTACATTTGTTACAGAGATACGAGGTACAAAGACACTGGATGTAGGTTGGAGAATACCTACAGGGAGGGAGGCTATGTTCCTGTGGTGGACGCAGAACAAGAGGAGCCTGTGGTAGACACAGAACAGAGAGAGTCAGTAGTGGACGCAGAACAGATGGCCAACGAGGATGGGAAGAGATTTGTGGATATGCTCCTCAAATCAGTGCAGGATCTGTCGAGGCATATTGAGGTGATGGGGCAGAGATTCATGGCAGTAGAGTCCAGACAGCATGAGAGGCCACGAGCTTTTCATATTGGTGAGAGATCAAGTGCATCCCATCACTTGCTAGAGCAGCGTGATACTGTGCAGCAAGTGGCCTCACATGCCCCTACACGCTCTACCATGCCCACATTCTTAGGAGCAGACACGGGGGCCATAGCCCAATAAGAGGCAGAGCCTGGACATATGGGCGATTATTTTGCAGAGTACCAGGCCTATGGGCAGGATTTCAGGGAAGCCATCTCATTCAGAGATTTTGTTCAGCTCCAGTGGGATAGCAGACCCCGCGACCATCACAGAGGGTACCGCCATTACCATGATGGCGACACCCACCGGGCAGCGAGTAGATTCCACTTGCCTACGTTTGATGGCTCATCAAATAGTTCAGCAAAGTCTTGGGTGGAGAAGCTGGACATTTATTTCCAGCTTAACCAGATGTCGGAGGCAGAGGCCATCAAGGTGGCAACATTGCATTTGGATGGCGAGGCCTAGGATTGGTGGTTTCATGGGATGGCTACACTGGGGCACTCCACAGTGACGACATATGCCGAGTTTACCAAGAGACTAATGGAGTGATTTGATCGGAGGGATCCAGAGTAGCATTTCATTGAGATGACGAGGCTCAAACAGACATGGAGCCCAGAGACCTACATTGCAGATTTCTTGAGGGTCTCTGTGATGGTGCCAGACCTATCCACAACACGAAGGGTCTATATGTATGTTGAGGGGTTAGCAGAGCCACTTCAAGGTTTAGTCTGATCCACTAAACCAGCCACACTCCAGGACACTATCAGCAGGACCCGGGACTTACAGGATGTCTTACCTAGGACCCGGACACCTTACCCCCAGAGATAAACTTTTCAGTCTAAGGGGAAGGATGTGAGGATTCCTCCTCCAAAGGGGAATCCAGGATGAGTACAGCTTGATGATGATGCCAGGAGGGAGCTGAAGAAGAAGTGGTTGTGCTTCACCTGTTAGGAGCCATGGGCACCAGGACATAGATGTGTTGCTGGCAAAGCACATTTTATTGAGGTCTTCTC
>APFE030991374.1:0-33712 GCA_000404065.3 Pinus taeda | reverse complement strand
TATTTCTTTGTTTAATTATTTTATTTGATTAATTAATTAATTAATTAATCCTTACAGATTTGGTGGGTTATTTGTTATAAAATTATCTATAATTCTTAGAGTTAAATTTTAATTGTTTAGATTTGAGTAATTACGACTATATGCATTTTATTAGTTATATTTTAATGATGATGATGGTTAACGTCTGCTGAGACCAACTTTGGTCTATCGGACCTAAAGAAACAAAATATTTATTTTGATTTAAGATTTTATTCCTATGCTCAAAAAGCTTGGAGAGAAGCCTCCTGAGCTCATTATAATTTTGACATTGTAAAAGGCTAGGAAGGTCAATATTGTAACAAAGATTGTGAAACTGAGATCTAATGTGGTTGTACACAAGGCACTCTAAGAGGAAGTAGTTTTCATCCTCAGTGTTCCTATTCTCACATATATGGCAGATCCTTTCCATCCATGGTGTTTTAGGAATTGCCCAACGACCTGTTTCACTATGGAGCTCATGAAAATTCATTCTAATCTTTGCTATATTAAATTTCTTCTTTGAGCTAGTTAAAATAGAGATATACTTTTGATCTTCTAGGGTGGGGTTGATGACCTTCTTATAATAACATGATTTTCTTTTAGCCGCTAAATCTTTCTCACACCACATTTTTCTTTGAACTTAGAAGTAACAATATCTTTAATGTTATTAATATTTTGCAATGCATCATTCTCGTTGATCTCCAATAGTTTAACCAGGTCCTTGTGTCTTTATGCCACCCCGATTGAGCCTTAGGTGGTTTTGGCTGGAATTTAAAGCTAGCTTAGGAAGTCTATGAATCATTTAATGTTATTGAGTTTGTGCTTGTACAACAGAAACCTAATCATAGCTAGGCTCTCAATAGGGAAAGACCTGCTTCTATAAGGAGAATTAGGATAGGGTGTCCCCTACTTTTAATTTTCAGGTTTATAAGTTATAAAACGCTTCTGGATTTGCTCAATCTTTCTCCATGATTCTCTAGAGATGCTGCAACCCCAAACCTCACAACCATATAAGATAACAAGAGTGGCTAAAGTTTCAAAGAGGAACTTCTTTTTAGCCCACATTACGAGATTTGTTGTTTTACAATTATTTTCAAGACCAAAATAAGCTTTCCACCCCCCATTAATCATTTTCTCAATGCAATTGTGTCCTTCTTGGATTTGATAATCATAACTTTTGTTTTTTCAGTGTTAACAGTCATACCCATGGTAGAGCAGAAATCCTTAAGAAGCCTGAGTTGTTTATCAAGATCAGATGGGCACCTTGCGAAATGAACAATATTGTCAGCATAGAGAAGAAGGATGACGACTATCCCAGCTAAGATCGTTCCATCACAACCTGCTTCCTCTAAATAGCCTTCGAGCTTATCAATGTAAATGCCAAATAGGGTAGGGAGAGGGGGCAACCTTGTTTAACTCTAGTGTTACACTTAATATCTTTCGACCACCCCTCGTTGCTCTTTAGCTTGGCAATTACATTCTCGTATAACCTTATAGTGGCAGCTCTCAACTCGAGAGAACCTCTAGCTCTTCTAATCTATTCCAAAGGTTGTATCTAGGAACCGTATCGAAAGCCTTTCTAAAGTCCACAAAGCAAAAAAATAAAGTTGTATTTATCATTACGCCATTCCTCCGCAATGATCCTAAGTGTAATGAAGTGGTCTGTTGTTGAGTGATGCCTTCTGAAACCTGCTTGGCCTTTAGCCCGCTTACCTTCACTTTCAAGCCATATGCTTAACTTATTTTCCAAAATACTACCTATAACTTGGTTAAGAGAGGGTTGATCATAATTGTCCGATAATTAGAGGGGTTATTTGTATCCCCACTTTTAAAAATAGGGAGAATATTACCAAATGATTATATGTGAAGTAATCAATTACTAATTTATGTTTATATTTGTTAATTGTTTTATTGTTTAAGGAGGATATTATATAATTGATGTTTTTGTTATTTATTATAGTAATTTTTTAAGAGAGGAGGGATTAGGTTATGAGTTAATGATTGATTTTTTAAGATTTCAAGTAAAGGTTTCTAGGCGTTGAAATCTTAAAAAATCAATAATTAACTCATAACCTATTCCCTCCTCTCTTAAAAAATTAGTATAATAAATAACAAAAACATCAATTAAATAACATCATCCTTAAACAATAAAACAATTAACAAATATAAACATAAATTAGTAGTTGATTACTTCACATATAACCATTTAATAATATTAAAATATAACTAATAAAATGCATATAGTCGTAATTACTCAAATCTAAACAATTAAAAATTAACTCTGGGAATTATAGATAATTTTATAGCAAATAACTCACCAAATCTGTAAGGATTAATTAATTAATTAATTAAATTAATGAAATAAAATAAATAAATAATTAAACAAAGAAATAAATAACAAAATTAAATTGATAAACATATTAATAAATATAAATAATAAATTAATTAAATTAATATATTCTTTTAATTAATTAATCAACAAATTAGTTAATTAGTTAAACAAATTAATGAATTAATTAAACAAATTATTAAAAAAAAATTATTTTCATAAAATTAATAAACATAATAATTAAATCAATAAATAATAAAATTAATTATTAATTTATCCTTTAACTTATTAATTAATAAATTATTTAATCATATAATAAAGAATAAAGAATAAAATTTAATTAATTAATCTATTCTTTTAATTTATTAATCAAATTAATTAATTAATTAATTAAACAAATAAATGAATGAATTAAACAAATTAATTAAAATAATTAATTTTATATAAAATTAATAAACGTAACAATTAATTTAATAAATAATAAAATTAATTAATTAATCTATCCCTTTAACTTATTAAAGGCTCTGCGGCGATACGAGGGTTACGGATGGCGTTTTCATATCGCACCAGAAACTCAGGCCACCTGGGCCCGAAGGGCCTGCTTCCAGCCCTTGCAGATCGCGAAGAAAGACTGATGGCCACGTCCAAATGGCAAACCAAAGAACCCAGGCAGCAACCGATAGATTCGAGGCACGAAGGAGAACTGTTTTGGCCAAATGCGGTTGTGTCCATCCGGATACCGGCTTCGGCTCTGTGGCTCGATGAGATCTGGATAGCCAGAGCTAACGAAATATTCAGTGCCGCCGACTCAGTGCATATCGCCGAAGGAGCAGTGAGCGCAAGGAGTACCTACCTGAAATCGAGGATTAGATCTTCATAATCGATTACATCACCACGGATCTGGCTTCCTTCTACGACGGACCAGTCCTCGGCAGCAGATCCATCATTCTCCAGGTCACGGACAAGCCCCCTTTACCTACACCAGGGGTTCTCATGTAGTTCGCCAACAGAGGCAGAGATAACCAAAACACCGCGGAAAGGAGGTATCAAACCCTCTTATTCAACGGAAAGGAATGAAAACTCCAGAAACACAATAGATCCGCCAGATCTGAAGCTCAGTCATATAGATCGGGACTTGAACAGGGCCGATCCGTCAGTATTGACTCAAATATTTATCAGATCTGTAGAAGGTAGACATCACTGTATACAGATCAGGGAAGGGATGGATGTCTTAGGGTTAAAAAAGGAGATTCAGATCAAATTGGGAATTCCAGCAACAGTCCAAAATCTCTTATATTCTGGACTCTGTTTGCAGGATCATCACACACTCCAGCACTATGGAGTTGCAAATGATTCAACCATCATACTCAACATGAGACTACGAGGTGGCTGTAAGGGAACCAGCTCTAAAACTACAGGAACCTTCCGCGACGCAGTCAAAGGAAAGGAACCACTGAATCACAGAACAACAACCACATCCGAGCTACCAGGCCCCTACATCGTGGAACAGAAGCAAGAATCACCTTTACTTATTGTAACATTGCCGGAGGTATCAAATATATACTCAGATTTAATGCAAAATGCCGCAATATGCAGATTTAATGGTTATTGGCCCAAAGCTGATGCATTACATCAGTGGGTATTTACATCATGGTCAACCAAATGTGAAATATACCTATGCCCTAAGGGTTTCTTCATAGTCAGATTTAACACAGAACTGGAACGAGACAACATCATTAACCAGGGGCCTTGGTTTTGGGGAAGTGCTGGCCTCTTCATCACCCCCTAGTTCCCGGACTTTGATGCCAACAACATGATTGTTTCGACAACACCAGTTTGGGTAAGGCCGCACAACCTCCCACTGCATTTTTGGCATCGCAAAGCATTAACAGCCATTGGGAACTCTATAGGAAAACATCTTAAAACAGATGAAGACAGAGCTATGCAGGGATTATTCACATATGCTAGAATATGTGTAGAGGTGGATCTAAGTCAAGGATTGCCAGATCACATCACATTGAATTTCAATAATTCACTGTGGACGCAAAATCTTGACTATGAGAACACGGCATTCAGATGCCGTAGATGTCTGCAGACAGGGCACCTGCAATACGCATGTCCATTGACTAGTAGGGAGACAAAAGGGAACAAGAAACAACAGAAAAAACCAAAAGGTTGGCAGCATACGGAACCACTAGAGGAGGAAGCACTGAACACAGAACCAACAGACACACAAATGAGACAGGGGGAAGAGTCAAACAAAGGCACTGAGAAGCCCAATTTGGAGACGCACAACTCGGTACAGCAACAAAATTTACAATTGGAAATAAGTGGAGTAAAAAGAGCCCATAGCCCAGAAGGATCGGACTCAGATAAAGATCAACCAACGTACTCAGAGGAAAACCAACTTGTTGTATTTGATCCTTCTATCAGCACTGGAGTCTGGCGTAAAGTAGAAAAGAAAAAAGGCAGGAACTAGGCCTGCTAACATTTACTTTTTTACTTGGTCTTCCTGTCATTTCAGGAGCTGTTTTTTGCCATTTTGAGCTTTTATTTTTGTCTGCTGCCTAAATACAGGTTCAGCCATTTGCATATGCTATAAGCATCTACAAAATGTAATTTTATCAACATGAATAAAATTACGATTTTTTCCTAGGGGAAAAAAAACTTATTAAATAGCTAATTAATTAAACAAATTAATTTAAGAAATAATAATAATAATAATAATAATAAATAATTAAATAAATGAAAAACTAATAGGATAATGGCTAGCCTAATTTCTTATATCTTTTCTTTAATAACTAATACACACACACACACACACACACATATATATATAGCTCATGGATACATCATTAATATCCGAGAGTATCTATTGACGCATCCCCCGATGATGGACTCACTTGGTAGTCTGAAACGTTGGGTTCACAAAACTCTATAACAGGTCATTCCTCCTCTATCTAAAACTATCCTCACCTTTATGGATTCATTATTTAAAATTGGTTTTTTGTAAACAACTAACTCAAAAGGGGAAATGCACATATCCTCAAATATTTTATAGTTTTTTTTTTAAAGAAAGACCTTTAAAATATTTGATCTTGGGAATTTGGTGCCATTGCTTGAGGCATTCCTCAATCAATTCTATTTTTCCAAGTGTGCTTTATCCTCTTTAGGAGCTCATTTCAACCCAAAGATCCCTAAAGTAAGGTAATAAATAAATAAATGTCCTATATTTTCCTCCTCCACTATACATAGAATATATTTGTTTGACGCAATTCCAATTCTTTTCTAAAGTACAATATTCCATGGGGTAGTTACAATTTTTTCATATTCTTAATGTTTCAGATATAATTGAGAAACATAATTTGTAAATCTCCTAGAATATGAAGCTAATAGTTGCTACAAGATGATCACATCCTCAACGGGGACTCCCAAGACTTCATGAACTTACACTACCCAAATTTGGTAATATGATGATATGATTTTGATTATGTTGGGTAACAATCCTTCCATAGTGGCATAGTATTGCAATGTGTGATGGGAGATGGTTTGTACATCTTTCTTCAATGACACCATGAATTAATTAAGGATTGTTTCTTGTTTGGCGGATTCGACAAGGTGTTGTTTAAGATCGTCCTTGGTGAGCTTGTTAGTGAAGACATAAAAATATATCTCTCTGAAATTCATATGCTTTTCCTCAAGTTAGAGTCAAATGGGACTCCCACATAGGTCTGAGTCAGACGCCAAGTCAGAATAGGGTTAGAGTTGTTGAGACCATAGGAAAGGGGCTAGGTTGTATGGACAGTTAATAGGTCATGGGGTGGGAACCTTGAACAATGGCGTAGAACAATAGTCGCAATAGTTTGTTAATCAGATGACTAGTATGAAATGTAGACCCCCCCCCCCCCCCCCACGTGACATCATCAGGGAAAAGGGGGATCTCGCATTTAACATTTGTCATCGAATTTGGACTATGCATGAGGGCCATCGAATAAAAGGGATGAAAGCACGCTCTAGGACCAAGAACATGGACTGATCCGAATTGGATCCTTGAAAATTATCAAAGTTTCTATGACTGTTTCAAATTATGTCAAACTTCAAAATCTTGTAAACAACGAGCTATCAGGAAGGACCTCTGGAAAGCGGCAGTTTGTAGCGAGCATGAAACAACAAAGACCCTCGGTCAAAGCGCGCTGACTGTTGGCCCATGGAGATCGCACAATGGCACAAACTAGCAAAATGGGGAGTCTAGATCAGAAAACAAAGGCCGTTTCTGATACGCAAAGCACTAATCACATATCGTAGGATAAAAACCTCAGAGAAGGAAAAGCCCTAGCACCTGATCATGTGAAAAACAAGTAAAACTATGCGAAAATACCCGAAATGTTAGAAGGCGGATCCCACGCCCAAAAAACAGTGGGATATCGCAAGCCCCTCAAGCGATAAGTGGGTTTCGCAGAGGACCACGCAATGCCATACACTGAATGACGTGTGTCTGGTGGATGAGAGAGAAAACCGCTCTCATCACAGGGTAACAATCAAGCAACTCACCTGTGCGATAAAAGTGATGACCATAGGATCTGGAGGTCCCAGATCAACGATGGAGATTGCACCCGATGGGAGACCAAATTTGATGGAAGAATAGGTTGAGGCATATGAAATTTGGGGTCCGACATGACTGATGAACTAGTAGATGAATCATTTCGTGGAATAACTGAAATAACGACTGTTCGAGGGAAGGTTGGCGCCTAGTTTGTAAGGAGACAAGTGGCCACCTCTCTATGAAACATTACACAGTGGCGATGACACAAAAGCAGGGAATTCCAATGGACAGAGGCAGGCGATCCGAAGAGCTAGAAGAGGAAGCGAACAATCAAGGGTCAGATTGGATTTAAGCCACAAATAGACAGAGAATAGGGAGGAGACAAAATAGAGAGTGAAGCAAGAAGCAGAGAACAGAGCAGTCGAGCTGACCTGCAGAGCTAAGGCAACATCGAGCAGATAGAACCGAGAAGACTTGAGAGGTTCAAGCAATCCCTGTGAGGATATCGGTCGGGAACTAAGTACCAAATTGGACTCATCCCATTAAGACCAGTTGTGGTCGAGACTTGGTAAGGGGGAGTCTGTGTACTCTAGTGGCTTGGGGAGTCCAAGTACCACCCTACTAAGCATCATATGTTACAAGAGACTCAAATTGAGCTCCTCATTATAAAAACTTTGCTTAATGACACAATAAAAAATGGCCACCATTGAAAGTTGGAGCAGGAGACATAGCCGAGGAGGATTGGGTGAACTCCTTATTAAATTGTTATGTTTCTTTGTTGAATTTACTTGTTGTGTTTCTCTTACTGTTTTCTAATGCCTGTGTATTTCACAATCTTATCGATCCATTGCTTAAAATAACATAGGCATATCCCAGCGCATGAGTCTGTAATACCTACAATAATTGACTTAGATCATATATAAGTGATTTTCAGATCAAGTGGTATCATAGCTATAGGTTATTAAGGTTATACAAGATTGTGTTGGATTTAGCTGTCGAATGCTAACTAGATCAAAGCTCAAATTCGGAGAAGGAGAGTTGGTCAAAACTAATCCTGAAATTGGAAGAGTCTATCCTCAGAAGACAATGTTAGAGGAAGGTTCTATGGGGCCAGACCCTCAATTTATAGATAGTTTCCTGGCCATAAGATCCATGGTAGAGGAAACGTATAAGGACTTTAGAAACATAAAGATGAAGATTCATCAGGCTCCAAACAAGAGAAAGGAGAAGAAGAGTCTCTCCTCCATGACCACTCAAAAGGCAAGGTGAAAGAATAAAGCTTTCTCACGCCTCCTAATAGCTCTGAACATAAAAAGAAGACATCTTTGATTAAACTAGATGTTAAATTTGATTTACCAATATATGATGGAGAGTTGAATGCAGAAAATTTGGACAATTGGATCAGACAAATTGATGTTTATTGCAGGGGGCAAAGTATCGATTTAGACAAGAGCGAGATTCAGCTGGCTAGACTATGCCTTGGAGGCACTGCCTTGGTTTGGTGGGAAGGCAGGACCCAAGCTGACATGAAGAGACATGGTAAGACTCTTTCTGTCTAGAGTGAATTTGTTTTTGCAATAAAAAAGCAGTTCTATCCACTAGCCTACATGCAACAAGCCATGATGAGCTGGCAAATTCTTCGACAATTGAAAGGGAAAAGTGTACAAGGTTACACCCAAGAATTTAGGAAGAGAGCTTTGATTCTAGGAATCTCATTAGACTCACCTAAGACTCTGTTGAAGTACATCGGTGGTCTACATAGCTACATGAGGCACACTATCCTCATGTTTAATCCCACTAGTATAGATGAGGTATCTGTTCAAGCTACGCATCTAGAAGCTAAAGGAAAGAATGGGAAGCCAGAAGTTAGGGGATCATCCCAACCCATTGCAAGCAAGAATAAGGAGAAAAGAAAACAGGAATGGAAAGCAAGGAAGACCAATACTGCACAGAAAAGCAAGTCTTCATGCACTCACTGTAAGAAGGATGGGCATGATGATGAGCACTGTTGGATTCTGCATCTGGAGTTGAGACCTAAGAATTTCGAGAGCAAGAAGAAGAAGACTGTTGCATCTATTAAAAAAGATTTGGGGTCAGACTCAAGAGATGAAACAACCATTACAACCATAGGTATAAAAGGTAAGAATTCTAAAGCATCTACTAGTAATTCTGCACAATCTACTATTGATGAAGAAAATGAGAGAAAAAGGCATGAGCTTTTCCATATTCGAGTTATTTCCAAACATCAAAAGATTGATACTCTATTTGATAGTGGCTCACAAGTAAATTTAATTTCTGAAGCAATTGTAAAGAATTTTTTATTACTGACTACACCTCACAAGAAACCATACCCACTAGGATGGTTAAGTGATAAAGCACAACTACAAGTGACTAGACAATGCAAACTCAAGTTTTCTTTTAGATCAGCATTTGTAGATGAGGTTGAGTTAGACATAATTCCTTTGGATATATATGGAATTGTTTTAGGAAGTCCTTACTTGTATGACAGAAAAGTTATTTTCTATAGAGCTGAGAACAAGTATCTACTCGTTAAAGATGGAATTGAGTACTTTGTAATCAAGAATAATTAAACTCTCATAAACTCAGGGCAGATGAAACGAACGATAAATTCATGCAAACAAATTTTACTGATGGTTGTAAAGGAAAATAAACCTAATAAAACCAATGTATTTGAGGGTTGTGATGCTAAACAACAAGCTAATTTAGAAAATGTTGTTTCAGAGTATGATATCTTGTTTCAAGAACCTAAAGGTCTGTCACCCAAAAAGGACATAGTGCATGATATTAATTTGCAGCAAGATGCTCCATTTCCTAACATTGGAATGTACAGGTTGTCCACTTTAGAGAATGCAAAAATCAAGAAGTAGGTGCAGGAGTTGCTCGAGAAGGGGTTCATCAAACCTAGCACATCACCATGTGGATCTCCAATCGTTTTTGTGAGAAAGAAAGATGGTTCATGGAGAATGTCCATTGATTACCGAACACTGAATAAGATAACAATCAAAAATCATTATCCCCTTCCTCACATAGATGATCTATTAGATCAATTGAAAGAAGTTGCTTATTTTTCTAAGTTAGACTTGCATAGTGGATATCATCAGGTCAGAGTTGCAGAACAAGATGCATGGAAGATTGCTTTCAAGACAAACAAGGGATTGTATCAGTAGCTGGTTATGCGTTTTGGCTTAAGTAATGCTCTTGCTACTTTCATGAGAATAATGAATGATGTACTCAGACCTTTTCTTGATTTTTTTGTTATTATATATCTGGATGACATTCTGATATTTAGTAAAACGTGGGAAGAACATTTAAAGCATATTAAGTAGACACTAGATGTTTTGAAAAGAGAAAACATTTATGTTAAACTCTCCAAATGTGAATTTGACAAAAGATCTCTGAATTATTTGGGACATATAGTAGGGGGTGGTGAATTGAAGATAGATCCCTCTAAGGTGGTAGCCATTGTAAATTGGCCTAAACCCAAATCTGCTACAGAAGTTAGGAGCTTCTTAGGAGCAGCACAATATTGGAGAAAGTTCATTTCTAATTTTTCCTTAATTGTAGCTCCCTTACATGCTTTAACAAGATTGAACAAGGTGTTTCAGTGGGGAGGCAAACAGCAGAAAGCCTTCGACACCTTGAAAGAAAATATTAATACAACACCAGTACTAGCACTGCTTGATCTACAAAGACCATTTGAGATCCAAACGGATGCTAGTGACTATGCCATGGGAGCGGTGTTGATACAACACAGTAAACCCATATGTTATCATTCTGAGACATTTAATTCTGCAGTAGTTAACTATCCCACATATGATAAAGAATTGTATGCATTAGTACAAAGTGTGAGAAAGTGGAAACATTACTTAATGGGCAAAGAAACAGTTATACATACTGATCATCAACCACTTCCATATCTACACTCCCAAACTAAGCTGCAGTAATCAAGACACTATAGATGGATGGGTTTTCTACAACAGTTTCATTTAGTCATCAGATATAAAAAGGGCATACACAACAAGGTTGAAGATATGTTATCTAGACCCATTATAAATGCATCTACTATACTTAAGCATAATTCTGTGTTAAATGAGAGCTACATTGAACAATATGCTCAAGATATAGACTTTAAAGATGTATATGCAACTTTAAGTCAAGGCAAACGAGTAGAAGAATTGGATTATCATATGAAGGACCGACTCCTATATCATTGTGGGAAGCTATGCATTCCACAAACTGAAAGAGTAAAGATAATTCGAGAAGCACACACTTCTCTAATATCAGGTCACTTTGGGGTAAGTAAAACAGTTGCAAAGATTTTGTTATTGGCCAAAAATGAACGAGACAATTTCTAGATATGTAAGAGGGTGTACTATGTGTGCTAAAAGCAAGCCCAACAATAGAAAACTAGGCTTGTACACTCCATTACCAGTCGCTTCTCATCCTTGGGAAAGTGTTTCCATGGAATTTGTTGGAGGACTGCCTAAATCTAGGAACGATCATGATTATCTGTATGTTGTTGTGGATAGGTTCAGCAAAATGTGTATTTTGATACCTTGTAATAAATAGATTATAGCTGAACAAACTGCAAAACTATTTTTTCAACATGTATGTGTTCATTTTGGATTACCCACTTCCATTATATCTGATCGAGACACCTAATTTGTGGGAAAGTTTTGGTCAAGTCTATGGGAACTGATGGACACCAACCTGAAGAAAAGCACAACTTTCCATCCAAAAACCGATGGCTAGATAGAAGTAGTCAACAGGACAGTGATCCAGTTACTCAGGGGATATTGCAGTAAGCATCCTAAGCTTTGGGATGAACATTTGTGCTATGTGCAACATGCTTACAACTGAGCCAAACATTCTTCTACACAGAGATCTCCTTTTGAGACTTGTTTTGGTTTCACACCAAGGTCTCCGTTGGATTTTGTCTTTGGTAAGACATAACAGTTGAGGGACACAATGATTTGGATAAGGCAACTAGGTTCATTTAACAAATCCAAGAGATCCATCAGGCAGTACAAAAACAACTGGAAAAGAGCCAGGCTAAATACAAGGCAAGGCATGACAAGCATCGGATGGAGCATAGTTTCCAAGTGGGTGATCAAGTTTGGTTGTATATCAGCAAGGACAGAATGCAAGGTGAAGGTAAAAAGTTAAATCCTATCAGGTATGGACCTTTCAAGATACTTGAGAAAATTGGTGAGAATGCTTTTCGCCTTGATTTTCCAGCTTATATGCACATCTACTCAGTCATCAATGCAAACATCTTGAGACTATTTGAACCTTCGTTAATTGACGATCCTGAAGAACAGAGTCAATTGCCTTCTATTAATGACCTGCTACCTGAATATCTTAATGAATTGCAAGAAGACACAATTTTGGACAGGAAGGTGAGAACGGCGCGCAAGGGAGATGTTGAGTACCTCAAAATTGGGTTCAGGGGTTCAAAGCTGAGCAATGCAAAATGGATAGAGATTGGACAAGTGAGAAAGTTGTATCCTCACTTAGTCGATGCTTGAAAACCAACTTTTGGTGGTCCAAAAGCTTTTTCAGTGGGAAGGTCATGATATGAATTGGATCCTTGAAAATTATCAGAGTTTCTATGACTGTTTCAAATTATGTCAAACTTAAAAATCTTGTAAACAATGAGCTATCAAGAAGGACCTCTAGATAGTGGCAGTTTTTAGCCAACACGGAACAATGAGGACCCTCGGTCAAATCATGTTGACTATTGGCCCATGGAGATCGTGCAGTGGCACAAACTATCAAATAGGGAGTCCAGATCAAAAAAAAAAGGTCATTTCTGATACACAAAGCGATAATTGCATATCGCAGGATGAAAACCTCAAAGAAAGAAAAGCCCTGGCACTTGGTCATGTGAAAAATAGGTAAAACCGTGTGGAAATACCCGAAACATTAGAAGGCGGGTCTTGCACCCAAAAACTAGCAGGATATCACAAGCCCCTCAAGTGGTAAGCGGGTTTGATAGAGGACCAAGCGATGCCATACACTGAATGATGCGTGTTCGGCAGATGAGAGAGAAAACCACTCTCATCACAGGGTAACGGTCGAGCAACTCACCCGTGCGATAAAAGCGATGACTGTAGGATCTAGAGGCCCGAGATCAACGACGGATATTGCACCTAATGGGAGACCGGATTTGATGAAAGAATAGGTTGAGGCATATGCAATTTGGGGTCTGAAATGACTGATGAGCTGGCGAATGAATCATTTTGTGAAATAACTGAAATAACGTCTATTCGAGGAAAAGTTGGCATCCAGTTTGTAAGGAGACAAGTGGCCACCTCTCTGTGAAATGTTACACAGTGGCGATGACACAGAAGCATGGAATTCCAATGGACTGAGGCAAGTGATCCGAAGAGCTTGAAGAGGAAGCGAACAATCAAGGGATGGATTGGCTTTAAGCCACGAACAGACAGAGAACAGAGAGGAGATAGAATAGAGAGTGAAGCAAGAAGCAGAGAACGGAAAAGTCGAGCTGACTTGCAGAGCTAAGGCAACATTGAGCAGACAAAACCGAGAAGGCTTGAGAGGTTCAAGCAATCCCTGTGAGGATATCAGTTGGGAACTGAGTACCAAATTGGACTCATCCCATTAAGACTAGTTGAGGTCGAGACTTGGTAAGGGGGAGTCTATGTACTCTAGTGGCTTGGGGAATCCAAGTACCACCCCACTAAGCATCATCTATTACAGGACACTCAAATTAAGCTCCTCATTGTAAAAACTATGCTTAAAGACACAATAAAAAAAGGCCACCACTGAAAGCTGGACCAGGAGACGTAGCCTAGGAGGATTGGGTGAACTCCTTATTAAATTGTTGTGTTTCTTTGTTGAATTTACTTGCTGTGTTTCTCTTATTGTTTTCCAATTCCTGTGTATTTCACAATCTTATTGATCCATTGCTTAAAATAGCAACATATCCCAATGCACGAGTCTGTAATACCTACATTAATTAACTGAGATCACACATAAGTGATTTTCAGATCATGGACCCCCCATGACATGGTAGAGGGGGTGGGTCTACATTTATTGTCGATCGTTGATCTCCTAACGAATCAAGAGTTGTTGGATAATTTGGGTGGAACCCCATGTCGGAATGTGGAATATTCATTTTACAAGGACCAAGAACCTAGTAGGGTCCATGGCCAACATGGCAGATGATGTGGTCTAAGAGTAATGTGTAAATATGGTGGTAGGACATGTGTCACCAAGAATAGATTCTTGGTGTGGCCAAGTGGTCTGTATGAAATTGACATGTGGCACTCCCAAAGGAAGCTATGTGGACGGTGTGACATCACCTCGTTGATTTCATAAAGGGGTGGTCTAAAGGAGCTTCAAGAAAAATGACCAAGGTGGAGAACCTAATTGTGACGTCACCCCAATAGTATTAGTTAATGACACCACCCAAGAGGAAACTGAAAGGGAGAAACGATGGAACATCGAAGTAGTATCCTAAAGTGTAGAGTATACAAATAAATCACCATAGCATTTATTAACTACCAAATCGTAAATTCACACATGTTGACTACTAACACATCAAAGGTTGATACAAAGAAAAGACATGAAATTAAATATTTGGCCGTGTTTACCAATTCATTGAATGGGCATGATGACATGGAGGATTTGACAGGTGCCAAGATGAGGTTGAGTGACCTATGTGACCTAGACATTTGATGTGCCTCCCATGTCATCCTAGGGATAAAATCCTGAGAGAAATGAGAATATTTCCTTTTAAAATCATTGGGGTTTAGTCTTCCAAGGTGATGTGGAAAGCAGAGGATGTGATGGCTTAATGTGAATGGTAGAGGTGATAGTGTGTAGGAAGGACCCACAAGGCATCGCTATAAGCAGCCCACATGGAAGGTTGAGTCATCCTAGCGATAAAATCTCAACAAAAAGAGGAGGGGTGCTATAAAAATTCTTTGGGTATTATTTATAGTCTGGGACAACAAAAGATAACATAATGAATTTCTATGACATAACATGAAATAATCTCTCTTGGAGATCAAATATTAGCATTTTCGAATGGAGCATCTTGGTAAATCTCAAGGGAAGTTTGTTACAGGGTGATGTGTAAGGTGGCTTGCAAAGGTGGCTTTATATTATAATTAATCGACTAATGGACTTTCTCACATAGACGATCAATGCCTCAATCTTGAAACAACATTTAATACAACATTATCTTAAATTAATGGCTCATTCCTTCTATACCTCCCGATTTATAATCCAAGAAATCTTCAAGGGTTTTGAGATGGATTTGGTAGCACTTCAATTAAATGCTTTAGGACATAGGAGAAGAGATGCTCCTGGTTACATATGGCTTATTGTAGGTCTTCCTCAATCATCCTCTCCATTGCGGAGTTGTGTGCAGAGGAGGTTATCATCCCTTGAGGTCTGGAGCAAGGCACAATATTGTTGTAACGTGGCAGAGTCATTAGGGACTTGTTGATGGCCAAAAATGACCTCATCAACATGTAAGGGAGACCACCCGATCAAAGCCCCAACTGAGCCCATATTCATTTGATTTGGTAGTTCTGTCTGGTTCTATTGAGTCTAGTTACCCCCTCTATCTCCTTGATGACTTATGATATTCTAATACTCATCAAACAAGAAGATACATATCAGATCTACCTCCATTTGGCATGCTTACAAGAAAACGACCCTTAAGTTGTTTTGAGGGTTCAGTCAAGCCACACTAAAGTCCGCCCTTATGTAAAAGGACTTCTAAAGTGCAATGGTTAAATCTACATGCAAATCTAGTCTAATATGCAAGTAACAAAAAATAAATCCTAAATCTATCTCAATTGAAAGAAGGATTAGTCCCCCTCTCAACCAAGAGCAAGGTAAAAGGAGATTTTGGACTCGCTTTGAATTTAGAATAAAAATGAAATCAATAAGTCAAGGAAATAGTTATATCACTTATTACTAGTTCAAGCAAGTATATGCATTCAACTATATGATGAATAGTCATCAGATCTCTGGTGCATATACACTTAAATTCAAATAAAATAAATTCAAATTCATTTAGTATGATTGCCTTAAGGAAATAATTCTCATAAAACAATAATAATTAAAACAAATGCAAACTTGCTATTAATGTGCTAAAATAGTTAACAATAATGACACATATATCTATTTGAATTCATTACTCAATTTGATAGCAATTAGATCCATCATTAAAATATAGCTTTCAAATGATTTAAACAAACATACAATTGGCCGAATTTACAATAGTGTAAAACCCAAGAAACATATATTTATCTAGATCAAGAATTGCTTCAAAATTGAATTAAATTGAAGCTAAAATATGTCCATAATTTCGACAAAAGTGTACGAAAATTACAAATCTAATCAAAGCTTGTTGAACATATAATTTCTCAAAAAAACTCATGATAGCATGAAATTTTGGAGTTGTAATGTATCTCTTTATATCTGGTCCAAACTAACTAATGCTTTACAAAATTTTGCTCTACATAGTGGTTTAAAAAGCCCTCCCTTTAAAGAGAATTTCCTCTAAAGTTTGAGATCTGAAACCCCTTCTCATGTATATTTATAAGTCTTTGAATTTGTTTTGTCTTCCTTAATCTCATCCTTCAAATTCTCCATTCTCCCATGTAATCAAACCACAAACTATTAATATGGTATATTGAATAAGAATAAAAATTAAATCTAAAATAAAATTTGAAATCTAAAATAATAAACCATAAAATTAAATCAAAATCCAATTATATTAAAATTAAATAAATCAAAACTATAAAAATAACTTAACTTATAATAAAACTAATCTATTTAACACATTAAAGTTTAAATAAAACTAAAATAATTAAAACTATTCCCCAAAAAAACAAAATTATTAACATAAACATAAAAACAAAATCGAAACTCAAAGCAAGCAAATTAATCATAAGGTAAAGTTAAAAACAAAAGTGCTAGGCAATGCCGCAATTCAAGTTGAAAAATAACCATGAGCCTGGGTGTAGGTTTAAATATGGGATGATAATGATGTATTATTTACAATCCATCGTAATAGTAATGTAAAATATATAATATATTAAATAGACAACTTAAGTCATTCATTCATAATAATACATATCATATCCAATACATACAATATGTGGCTTATTTACACTTTGTAATGTGACTAAAATAAGTGGTTTCAAATAATGGTTTTATATATAATTTTATATTATAACCTATAATTAGCGAGCTATACGTTATATGGTGGTTTTAAAATATATTACATAATAATTAATATATTTATCAGTAAATGATTGCTAGAAACCAAGCCATATTTCTTCAAAGACCTCCACATTGGCTATCCATCACATCAAGGCTACTAGTTGATTATAGTTCCATCCCGGATGAGGAAACACACCCTAACCAAAGGAACATTACTCCTAAAATCATTGATCAATCCCACCCTTGGGCTTTTTTTGACGGTTCAGCACAGGAGAAGGGCTGTGGGGGTGGGGCTATACTTCACTTATCTGCTTCCCATGTTTTCAAAATACAAATGGCCCTGGGAAGGGGAACAAACAATTTTGCTGAACTTGTATCAGCAAAAACCATCATACATTTTGCATTATCCAAAAACTGTCATCAATTACAGTTATTTGGAGACTCACAAATTATTTGTATTTGGTTAAATAAAACAGCTGACTGCAACACATACACTTTACAACATATATTGGATGAAGCACACAGACTCATATTTTTTGATGTCTTCTCATGCTGTCACATTTACAGGGAACATAACTCAGCCGTTGACAGCTTATCGAAGGAGGCGGCGCTCAGGGACGACACTAAATAGTTGATCATGGAGGAAAGAGACGATAGCAGCTATCAATATTACCACAAGCTGTTCATAAGCTTGGACTCTGAAAAATCAACAGAGATTGTAATTTTGTTTTTTTGTTTTTTTGGATCAGTAGCCAATAGCCACATGTAAATATCCATTACTTTTACTTCCACTAGCACAGACAATTACAGAGCTCTTTGCGAAGAGCAGCACTTTATATTTATAGATATTTTATGGTTTTCTAAAAGCCTTAAATGATGAACACAGTTTTGAATAGGCTGATGAAGGAGGGGCTATGCCTGAAATATTGTATATGCAATGCATCTGCAAAATGTAGTTCTTTATTAACAAAGGAAGTGCGACTTCTTTCACAGGAATATATATCTATATATATATATTATATATATATATATATATATATATATATATATATATTTATCATTAATATTTATTTACACTAACTAAATTATACAGAAATTTATTTTATATAAATGTATATACATATTTTAGTTTGAAATTTGGCCAATAATTAATTACAATTAAATCAATAAAAACTAAAAACTAATTAAATTACATAATTTTAATTAACTAGTATGAGTAAAATTTATGTATCTTATAAATTTCTAAAATTTACAAAATAGAAAATAAGATATATATTTACAAAATTTAAAATTATGTGGTAAAAAAAATTATTGAAATTTTGAATAAACATTATTTGCAAATTGTAAATTTAAACTCAGCAAAATCAGGGCCATTGGGAAGTTAGCGAGAAACTGCATTCAATGAAAGGATCAAAACGCAAGTCCAAGAAAAATAAAAATCTAACAAAATAAACCAAGTGAAAGCATTTAAGAGACGATATGACTAAAAGTTTACATGGAGGGTTCCATTATTATTATGTAGATAACAAAGTAAAAATGGGGGGTTGTTGTTTTGCTCCAACAAGACTACAACTTGTGAGGAGGAGACAATTCAATTGCATCATCTTTTGAACAAAATGTTGGAGATATTTGAGACTTTGTTGACAACGATAAATAATAGAGGGGCGACAAGACAAAAAGGAAAGGATAATGTTTCATTTGCTAATGGATACTAAGTTTGTGTTATTGCAAAGCAAACTTGAGGTGTTTAGGGCAGAGATTCATTCTCAATTAAAAATGTTGGAAAGCAAGGTGACAGAAATTAAGGAATTCCTAGTAGTGGTGTTCAATCTATCAAGAAGGGAGTCAGGACCAGTGTGGAGCCTCAATAGGAAAGAGTTGACACAAATCAAGGAGAAGATTTAGCAGGAAGAAATGCATTTAACATACAAACTCATACTAGGCAATTTTTGTAAGGAATACAATAAAAATCTTTTTAGAATTGTAGGCAAAAGTATTCAGAAGAATAGGGTAGCTATAATATGGGTCTCTGAATGTACTTTAATTCTTGAACACGAAGACTTATGTACAGGCACAGGCCTAGAAACCAAATCTTTTTATAAACTTAATATTAATACAAACTATGTTCTCTGGTTTATCAATTCTCATTAGCTGCTTTATTGTTTTGCAAATAATTTTATGATCATGGTTGTAGCAACTTAGGTCTTTTGGTTTCCTCAAGCACATGTGACCAAGCCAACAAGGGACCCCTGTGTGAAGGAAGATTTATGTATCTTTTCCTTGTTTTTCTAGATAGATAGATTTTTATTTCAAAAGAGCAGTTAAGTGTTTTTAGTTGCTATTAAATTGAATTGTTACAATGTTGTCAATTTGCTTGTAATTTAAATTTCATATTTTTTCAATTTGAATTTCAATTGTTGTCAATTTGTTTGCAGTTTATTTTAAATTACTTAGGCTTGCTCATAGTTTGTTTACAATCTCATTTATTTATGATTCGAATATCAACATGGTGCAAGATATTCATATGAACCTTTCAATTGAATAGAGTTTTGATTCCCCTTTAAATGAAGAACATTGGATTTTGTAATTGATTTATGACAAGCCTTTACATGGTTATGAGGATTATAAATGTTTAGAACCGTGACTATGCTTAAATAGTTAAATTGCATTTATTTGCATAGATTAGACCTTGCTTTCATGTTCATTTTCAATAGATAGAATTAGAAATTAGACAAGCTTGCATATGTAGTGGTTTGCACTTCACATGTTTGCCAACTCAAATTAAAGCAATTGTGAATTTCTTCACATACCTATATTTTTTTAACAAAGCATCTTGTTCCAATCATTTACTTTCAAAGCATTACATTGGTCATTTATCTTTGAAGTATTTATTTCCAAAATTTACTTTCAAGTCAATCTTCTTCGCTTTCAAGATTTACTTTTGGCGAAGTATTTGATATTTGGCACTGGTCTACTTTTGCTCCATCTTGTCACTGTTATTGCGTATCTCTACTTGTGGATGGTTACTGTTATTATGATGCTTTGAATTTATTGGCTGTAATTTTATATTAATTGAATTTAGATGTATCTTTGATGATTAAATTTGGAATTATTAATTAGACGTAGTTGTTTAGTGAAAACCAAACAATAAAAATATCATTTTTTTTAATATTTCAAAAGAAATTAGATTTTCGACGCTTAATGGTCAGATAACCCTCGTTAGATGCACAGTGGTGGCGTCAGATATGGTTTCCCCTCGTCTGATTTCTGACAAAATTTGGTCGGACGTCACCTATTGGATTTTCTACATGTCCCGCAAATTATCGACGACCCAATTATCAGAGAGGTCTCGTTGAAATTTTGTGCCTTTTCGTTGGTTAGTTGATGAGGGACCTATGTCACATACTCGACAAACATGTTTACCCGTAGGATTATTCGACTAAGTTTCACCGATGAGCCTGGAAAACAAGGTTCGTCAGAGTGGCGATAAAAGTTGGTCTAATAACCAATCAAAGGTTGCTGGATTTTAGTGCACTATCGAGTAATGTATCGATCATGTGGCTAGCCATTTTTAGGATAATGGGTTAATATGGAATCTTCTTGAATTATGATGCTCAAAACAGGGATGTCAACTTCCAAGTGGTATAACTTTTGCATTCAAACTATGATTCAGGTGTCATTCTTACATTGTTGGAAATGTCTTTCTATGTAGAATAGAACAAAAGGTGCCTCACTAAAGATGCAAATTTTTACCAACAAAAAATGTTTTTGATGCTTCAAATTGCTCCAAGAAGTTTTCATATCCCAATTCACCAAAATGGGTCCCACCAATAAAAATGGTCATGTGAGTTTATTCCTCTATTTCTTCCACTCTGAAAACATCAATATGGATGAAAAAATATAATGATCCAATACAAATTATACCTCCCCATTTTGGGAGGATTTTGGTCCCCAAAATCTTCTAATGAATGAGGCAAGGATATCTTTCCTCCACCCTCTCTTAGGTGTACCATTTAGGTTTGCTTTGAAGTTGTCCTTTCAACCCAAGTTTTGAAAGGTCATGTTACCCCTGTCTTGTAGTTTTGGACCTTTTCTACAAAATTGTATCCTCTGTCAACTCTACCTAAACATCTTGTGCCAAATCCTCTACAAAATGTAAGACCTATTCCTCTTCCTGATCTTGCATGGAAGGCTCATAGAGTTTCAAATTATCTACATTTACCACTGATAAATGTGCATGTATCGAGGTAGACTGAGTGTATAGTCGTTATCTCCCACATTTTCCAATATCTCAAAGGGACCATATAGTAGAGCCTTGATTTTTTTACCAATACCATGGACCCTCTCCTAGTTCAACTATAACCATACACTATCTTCCACCTTGAATGGCTTCCTTATTCTGTGTTGATCATGCCCAACCTTATATTTTTCCTATGACTTTTGCAATGTCTCTTGTATCTTTGTATGGGTTTTTTCTAGTATTCTCAACAATTTACTCTACCCTTAAGGCATCCCCTATAATACCATCCCTCACTCTTCCTTACTTCCCATATGCAATATCCAAAGGTGAAGTTGGAAAATATCTAAAACATAATTCAAATGGGGACTTACCAATAGAAGTGTGGACTGCTTTGTTACAATAGTGTTGTATATAAACTATATTTTATTTCAAAGTATTTGTATGCTTATGATTGTAACCCCTCAAAATTTACACCAATATCTCATTGACAACTTTTGTCATCCCATTTATCTATGGATGGAATGTTCTAGACCTATTTCGCTTTGTGTCCATATTCTCCCACAATGTTGTCCAAAACACACTAAGAAACCTTATGTCCTTATCTTAAATGATGATTTTTGGTATCCCAAACTGCACCTAGACCTATCCAGAGAACAGTTTCGTTGGTTATTTCTCATTGATGGTCCTTTTTACATCGCATCATAACGCACATCTTGATAAATCTATCAACTATAATGAACAGGAAATCATGTCCCTTCCTAGTTGTTAAACCTCGCACAAAGTCCATGGAAATGATTTCCCAAGGATGAGTGGGTATATTGTTGTTAGACCTTGTTTCTTGTTATTGGACTTGTTGGAACAAAAATGCATGGATCCTATTATGAACCTAGCTGTATGCTCTTGGATATTGGGCTAATACGCATACCTTTACAAGTTGGCCACTTTCTTCCTTACACCAAATTGCCCCACAACCTTGGAGGTGTGAGCCTCTCTAATTAATTGTAGTCGGTCGTCTTTAGGAACAAATAACTTATTCAACCTATAGAATAACCTATCTTGGATATGGTAGTCAACTTTATTGTCACCATCATGCACATGACTCTATCTCTACAACTATTGAAACACCTCCTTGAAGTCCTTATCCTCTGAATGCCCCTCTTTGTATGCATTAAAGCTGAATAACTCCATGTGCATTAGATTTCCCAAAGTTGTGATATTTGATGTGGGTAGCCTTGAAAGCATGTCAGCCAACTTGTTTACACTTCCCTTCTTGTACTACATTACTAAATTAAACTATTGTAGAAACCCCAATGAATGGTAATTCTTGGTCTATTGTAGCTTATTCTAGGCCTGCAATTATTGTAGTGCCTAGTGATCTGTGTGAATTACTATGTCCTTTCCCGTCATATAGTGTTTCCACTTCTTCATAACTTTCACAAGACATAGAGATCCTTTTGGTAGGGAGGTTAGTTGAGAATTTCCCAATGAAATACATTAGAATAGTAGAATACATGCCTTCCTCCCTACTTTAAGACAACTTTCATACCATACCCACTTTCATCTTCCTCTACTTTAACGAGATGTTGCAAGTTTGGTAATTCCATAATTGGTGCTTCATTGATATTCTTCTTTAACTCCTCAAAATTCCTTCATTGACTCTTTCCCCAACGGAAACTCTTGTGACTTGTTGTTATAGCATGGAGTGGTGCTTCTACTACTGAAAACGAGGCTATGAATTTCCTTAGGTACTATGCTAGCCCAATGAACTCCTGACCTAAGAAAAATTAGTAGGCACCATCCACTTCATGATTCCCACCATCTTGGAAAGATATATATTAAGTTGTCCTCCACCTAGCACATACCCCAGATGCACCAAAGACTATTGTGCAAACTTGCATTTCTTGGTATTTTCTAGCATTTACTATTACTTTAACGTCTCTAGCACCTGCGTCAAATGTGATATGTGCTCCTCCCACGAAGCATTTGATACCATTATGTCATCTAAATAAACAATAATAAATGAATCTATAAAATGGTGCAATATATTATTCACTAAAGTCATAAACATAGTTGTTGCATTGCATAGGTCAAATGGCGTGACTAACCACTCATACAAACCTTGCCTGTTTTGAAGGTGGTATTCCAGGTACCTTCTTATTTAACTCAAATCTTGTGATATCCAAACTTTAAGTCCAACATAGTGAAATATTCAACTTGCTATAACTGATCTAGTAGATCATCTATCTTATGCATAGGGTATTTGTTCTGAAGCATAATTTTGTTCAACACCTTGTAATCTACACACATCCATGAAGTGCCATCCTTATTTCGCATAATGATAAGGGGTGACCCACATGGTGATGTACTTGATCGAACGACGCCTCATTCTAGTATGTTGCAACTACTTCACCTCATTTTCTTCTATAGCAAACTTCATGTACAACCTAAGGTTTGGAAAACAAGAGTCTGGCAATAGCTAGATCTCGTGATCCACTTCCCTCCCAAGTGATAGCCCTTCAGGTGCTTAGAACACATCCCTGTATGCGTATAACAACTCTTCTAGTTGTTTCTTTTGTTTCTACGTACACCACTCCAAGGATTCCTTTGTTCTTAATGACTGTACTGCAGGTTTATTTTCTCTTAAAAACAGTAAAATGTACTTCTTGTTGGAATTGATCACTTTCTTGGCTTGGTTGGCACTTACTAGTGAATTTTTTTTACTAACCCTTGTGCATATTGATGGTAAAGGATTTTCCATCCTTGATGAGGGGGTACCGGTTGTCTCTCTGCACAATGATTGCATCCTACAACATATAGGGACTCCCAAACACCACTCCACATACATTAAGGGGAACCACAACTAGTACTACTTCATTAATAAAATCAACACTAAAAGGAAACCTAATTTTTCATTGTTTTGTTACCTTTATTTCTGCATCCTTATTTACCCATACCAATGGGTATGGACTTGGATGATCATGAACTTCCAATCCCCATTTTTTGACCAACTCTGCTGCAATGAGATTTGCTTGTGATCCTAAGTCAAACAAAGTATCAATATTTGTCTTTTTTACTCGAAGAGTTTGGTCTTTTCATTTTCTTAGGCTTATACTAAAGGCTTCTAAGATTCACCTCCTTTTGCATTGATGTACATAAGATATTCTCATCCACATCTGAGCTACTTTCAACTGGTTTCTCGAATTAATTACCGCGAGATTCTTCTTCTCATTATCTTTCTTTTTTTTTCATTGATTTAATTTCTAGATGCAACTTCTAGTACTTCTCCTTTGTATGACCGTCAATGTTATAGTAGTTGCAGTGGTTATTGGGATCTTTGCACTGGTGTGTTGTGGTTGCCACTTTTTCCCCCCTTGCCACTTCTTCTTCCCCTCCTTAGAAGCGTCTTGGTGCTCCTCCTATTGAAACCAACTTTATTTCCCTTTCTTCTAGTCTATGTTCTTTAGTCATTATTCACATACACAAGCCTTGTCCATCGATCTAGGTTTGAAAAAGATCACTTGCTTCCACAAATGGTTGTGAAAATTCCCTACTTGAGGAGTACGTCTAGGTTCATTTGGGAGATACCCAACATTATGCCCATGTTTCTTAACTTTATTGTGTGCTCCTATACACTATGCCCCTAGTTCCACTTGAAGCAATGCCACTGGATCCACTAGTCCTCTACTTACACAAAAGGGTAAAATTGTGGCTTTATGAGAGTTTTGAAATCCTCACACTTAATCATTGCAAGATCTCCCTCCAAACTATGTTGATTTTTCATAAGTATTTTGTTTAATAATTACTTTTATCGATATTCACTTTATATTCTTTCATATTCACATTAATTGTCAAGTAATTACACAAAATATCTTTGAAAATAGACATTAGGATCATAAAGAGACAACGAAATCAAGAACACAATAATTTACCTTGGGAAAACCCATATTGGGGAAAACACAACAACCTTTTCCTTAGAGAAATTATTCAATTAAATAAGAGACACACCTAGATCATTTAGTCAACCACAAGATCAAACTGACTAGCAAAGTAAATTTGGTCAAACCTCGTCCAACTACCTCCTAGTCAAGTCAAAAGCCTACCCATTGAACTTGATTTGGTTAGGTCTGCTAGGGCCGAATTTCAACCTGCTTCTACACCAAATAATATAGTTCCTACAACTCTAGTTCACCTTAGAAATTCAGACTTTATGTGTCTCATAATTTCATCCTTCTTTGTGTTAGGAATTTGTCCTTCTTAATCAGAGATTCATCCTTCTTCATTAGAAATGTGCCTCATATAATCTTCTCCTCTACTTCATATTTGACTTCTTCTTTTCCTCAGAAAGTTTGAGTTGCTTGCCTGAGAGGAGGATGAAATGATTGTATATATATTCATCTTATTATATTGAATGAGTGCTTCTTTGACTAGGATGAATTAACTAGGAGGAGGACTGAATTGGCTTGCTTGGAGCCAAAAATTCATTTTTTTCTCTTTTGAAAAGGGCATGAAGAACATACCTTAATTTTTTTCTTTTAAGAATAGCATGAAGAAAATGCTTTATATTTAGCATTACAAATACATCAAGGGTTAAATATTAATTGTGAATATTGACCATAGCTACAAAATTCAATAACCTTAAGGCCTTTGTGTGGCTTTCCCACCAAGTGATGGCTCACTAAATTCAGCCGAGAAAATGAAATTTTATACTCTTCATCTATGTGATGAAAAGTAAAATAAGCTTCCAATTGATACAACCAATGATTTAGCTTTAGAGCATCAATATCACCTTAATATGACTTGATGTTGACTTTCGCTTCCATTTAGAACAGGGACTGCGAATGGTTCACGACACTCGAACTGGGTTGATATTTTTTAGGTTCTTTCTTTGCCTCCTTCTATGTTTCTTCATGTTCTCCTAATCTCCCCTCTAATCAAACCTCTGCATTAGAATCCACATCTCCTCCAAATAGCCCAAGCTTATTAGTCAGGGCCACCATGAAGAATTTCACAATAAGGTTTATATATGCAACTTATGCTTCCATTTATGCAAACCTCTCCTCTACAGGATCATGAGGGTTATTCACAAATTTGCCGACCATGACTAAGGTTTTGTGACTTTTGGATTGACTGACCTAGATCCCCTACAACTTTCCATGATATACCCAAATAAATCTACTTTGCTACCAATATTATTTGTGGATATTCCACTTGACATTTCATCGAAATAGATCTAATCAAATATATTAGAAAATCTAAAATCTACACTATGAGGGTTAATTTCTCCTTAGACTTCTAGATATGTAAATTAATATTTTTTATGTAAGCGTACAAATTATAATCATGTGGAAAATATAAATAGCATAATAAAAACTCACAAAAACACAATTGACGCATGATATCATGGGAAACCCTTTTGGGACAAAACCCAAAAAGAAGACAATATTTCTCTACTCTCTTTCTCTAAATGAAAATGGATGCAGGTACAAAGAAGTGAAGCATGTGGCTTGTGGTCCACTGTGGTGCATAAATCCTCTATGTTTTCTCTCCCCCTATCTACTCTCATCTAATCTAATCTTCTACGGAAAAAAATGCATTCAAATAGAATGGGACCCCTTTTCCTCCTAATGGTATGGTTATAACATAGCCCAATAGCCTACTAGTGGCTAGGTTTGACTCATTCAACTCTTAAGTAGAGTTGCAATATGAAATATTATAGAGGCATCTTCATATTGATCACATGGCTAGCCCCTTTCCATGAATAATGGGGATGATGGGGCATCCTCTCAATTTATGGTGGTCAAAATAAGAAGGTCAACTTCTGAGTGGCATAAATTTTGCATATGGACTCTAAATGAGGTCATTTGTGTGCCATCGGAAAGATGTTTGTATTTAGAATAGAGTGAAAAGATGTTGTACTTAAGCGGAAAAGTTTTACCCCAAAAAAAATTCATTTGATGCCTTAAATTGCTCTTGGAAGGTTTCAAGCCCCAATTCACCAAACGAGGCCTTGTTGGTAAAAATGGTCCTATGAGTTAATTCCTCCACTTTTTTTACTCTAAAAGCATCAAGATGGATGAAAAAAATATAATGATCTAATATGGATTATTTTATGGCAACATTATTTTCATATTTTCTTATCTTGCATAAACTTTCATCCTTTCATTTATGATGAAAAATGTTCATATTTTCAACTCCTAGAGCAGGTTAGGGATGGTGAAAGTGCTAGAAATATTCAATTGGAAGTCATGTTTTAGTATTGGATATTGTTTGGGGCAGTAAGATTTTAAGTGCATATTTTATGACAATCATTTCCATCCATCCAATTGTGTGCAACATTTTATTTCTAGATATCAAATTTCATTGTCTACCTCATCTTTATGCTTGAGTGAAAATATTTCATCGTTAGAGTATCATACATCCTCTTTGCTTGAGGGTGTCGTAAATGATTTTCACGTGGATAAACCCTTGGAGAGGCACATATTTGATGATTGTTTTGTTGATGGTCGGTTTCCATGTACATATTTCAACCCACTTCAACATTGGATTCAATTATCACTTGGTGGAACATACTACTCTTATTCATAGCCATGTTGCAAAGGAGATTTTGACATTCATGTAACTATCATGCCACATTGTTTTGGATTATTAGCAAACACAAAGATAGGAGCAATGGAATTAATATGATATTTGGATGGTTACATTGGCTATTTTATATCACTTAGCCTATTTTTTCATCCAAGGTTAGATTAGTGTAGGATGAATAAGCTCAAAACATGTGAACAATAGTTTAATTTCATTTATCTTATTGTAGCCAAAATTTGAAATTTTGGTGATGTGTAATATTTTTTTCAAAATAATTGTGTGGTGTTTTCGGATGTTGCTTTATATCCATCTAGTGACATGGTATTTCCTATTATTTCTTCTTGACATGTTTGATCTAAGATTTATAGAGTTCTCATGCACTCCTAAGAAGAGATCATGTCTCCTAGTTGGAGCCCATTGTCACAACTCTTATTGTATGAAGTCCCACATGGTAATTTTCATAACATTGATAGAGACTTTTTGTTGGTTCCTTGGAGATTTTGGACCAACTTGGGAGGATTCATATTCATGAAGCCCCTTCTCTTCATTGCATTGTATCATTTGATGAGGTATTTGGTTAGATGAGCTTCACCCAATGTTGATCATGATGCTACTTGTACTTAACATTGGCTTTGTCCAATATGGCATGGACCTACTGGCGGATGTGCTGAATGTGCTCAATGAAGTTTTTAGCTTTATCATCTTCGGCCTAGACGTGAGCTAGATCTGCTTGAGTATCTACAAATGGTATCGCCACATCAGTGAGACATAGTGGTTGTAATCCCAACCCCACCTGAAAGAGGTTGAGGCTAGTTGAGCCATGTAGAGCTCTGTTGTAATTGTGTGAGGCTTTCATCCCATGCATGTGGATGCTTTGAGTTGTACATGCACAAATTGCATGATCATCATGTTGACGACCTATGTTTGGCCATCAGTTTGGGGGTGGAAGGCCATGGACTTAGTGAGCTTGGTCAAAATGTACTCACGAACCTGTTGTCCTGATATGAGATAATGGATTGTGGGATCCCAAAGTTTACCCACACTCATTCAAAGAAGATTTTAGCAGTGGATTTTGTTGTGATAATATTTTTTCAGGCTGCCAGAATGGCCATCTTAGAGAATTCGTTGACGACCATGAAAACACATTTGTTTCTGTGTTTAATAGAAGGAAGGTCCGACATGTAATCAATGGAGATGGATTCCCAAGTTCGATTAGGAGTAGGAAGAGGAGTATATAGGACTTTCATCTTGATGGTCGATTTGGAAATAATATAAGTAGTGCAAGTTCTTATGTACTTCACAACATCCTATTGAAGGTTCGGCCAATACAAATACTTCTACAACATTTCCATTGTTTTCTCTACTCTAAAATGTCTAGCGACTTGACTGTAGTGTGCCTCCCAAATCATCTTGGCACACTCAATTGAAGGAAAATACTGGTGTCCCAGGTGGCATAATAGTGCACCCTGGAGGTGAAAATTAGAAACTTTATTGCCTTCCAGGAGCATCTAGTATGTGTTTCCGAATTCTGGATCACTCTTGTAAATATGCAACCACCTTGAAGTCTCGTGTCCAAAAGAGTTGAGCACAGTTGTCAATGCCATGACCGACGATTGGTTAAGGCAGTCTGCAACATTTTTATTGTTTCCCTTCTTTTACTTGATGTTATAATGGAACTATTGCAGGTATGTGGACCATTTCTGATGGCAATCATTCTGTAACTTTCCTTGTGTCTATATGAATTGCAGGGGTCAGTGTTCTATGTGGATGACTGTTTCCTTCCATAGAATGTAATGCTTCCATTTTCGGTAGGCCTGCACAATGGAATACATATCTTTTTCATAGGTGGGATACTTTTGGACTATGTCTGAAAGTGTCTCACTGTGATATGCCACTGGATGCCCGTGTTGAGTAAGAACTGCACCAATAGCATAGTCAAAGGCATTTGTCTCAATCACAAACGGTTGTTGCAGGTCTAGTGATGTGAGCACTGGTGTAGGGCAGAGGTGATGCTTCAAATCAACAAACACCTTCTATTGGGATTCATACCAAAAGAAATTTACTTTTGCTCCACCCTTGGTGACTTGACTCAAAGGACAAGTGATGTGAGAGAACCCCAACACGAACCTGTAGTAGAAATTAGAAAGACCCAGACAGTTGTGGAGCTCTGTTAGAGTGGTTGGGGCTGGAAAATCCTGAATAACTTGGATCTTGGATGGATCCACATGCATGTTGGGTTGTGTTATATTCTTCCCACGACTAGACCACGTAGTTAACTGGGGAGTTAGGAAAGGGGCGGAGCCCCCCCTTGTTGCGCTGATTGCGTAGCGGGGGGAGTCACAAGGGGTTTGAGGGGTGTAGGTAACCTCACTCTATGGGGTCTGGGGTAGCGCTCTGGAAAATTTTAGTTTTGGACCCTATGTTAGGTTGGGCGGACCCACCTATGGTTTTGTGCATGATTTTCGCACATGTTTTTGGACACGATGGTTTTTGGTCCATGGTTTTGGACGCAATGTTTTTCGATCCATGGTTTTAGACACGATGTTTTTCGGTCCATGGTATTGGATGCTTCGACATGTATAAATATATATTGTAACATTGAAAGGAACATAATGAAAAATCAAGTTGGTCGTCCCGGTTTTGGGATCCAGGGGAAAATCTTTGTGTATATGTGTTTTATGTGTTATGCTCTCACATTGTTTATTTTCTGTGTTTTAGAATTTGTATGCAGGTAATTTCTGTATGGGGTTAAAACCTACATTTGGTATCAGAATTATTTTGGCTTCAAGGGGATGCCTTTGTTGCTGAGGGGTTTCGCTAAGGCCTGTGGTAGACCCTATTCAATGGGAGATCAGCGAGATCGATTTTGGTGGTGAAAGAATATGGCGAGCAGTGGAAAGATAAAGATTGAGAAATTTAATGGTCAAAGTTTTAGTTGTGGAAACTCAAAGATGGAGGATCTGTTGGTGGATAAAGATCAGTGGATCGTGGTAGATCCGGGTACTAAACCAACGAGAGTGTCCGATGTAGAATGGAGGAAGTTGGATTGGGAGGCAAAGAGTAGAATACGATTGTGTGTCTCAGATTTAGTATTACTAAATGTATCAGGGGAAGCTATGATGAAGGCTTTGTGGGACAAGTTAGGGACTTTATACCAATCTAAGTCTCTGGTGAATAAATTGTCCCTGCGGAAAAATCTGTATAACATGAGGATGAAAGATGGAGACTCAGTGACAGAGCATCTGAATGCATTTAATATTGTGGTAAGTCAATTAGCATCTGTTCATATTAAAATCAGATGAAGATAAGTGCATCAGTTTGTTGTGTTCTCTACAAGATTCGTGGGATAGTCTAGTTATTGCAATAGGTAGCAATGCAACTGCCTTGCAGTTTGATGAAATAGTCTCAGCCTTGCTGACGGAGGAGATGAGGTGGAAAAATATGGACAACCAGAATGGTGATGCCTTGTTTGTACGAGGACGGTCCCAGAACAGAAACAAAAATAAGTCATCGAGTGGAGATCTAAATCTAGAGGGAGATCTAAATCTCCAGGAAAACCTACAAAGGTGGTGTGCTGGAAATGCGGAAAGGAAGGGCACTTCAGAAGGGAGTGTAAATCTAAAGCTCCTGATGAAGGAAAGGGATCTGATGATGCTCCTTCTGCAGAGGCGAAAACCACCTCAGATGAAGGTGGGGATGTGTACTTGGCTTCTTCAAGTACACATGTAGATCATGAGGCATGGTTGATTGACTCAAGTGCATCCTTTCACTTCACTCCCCATAGAGAGTGGTTTTGCGAGTATGAGAAATATGATGGTGGTGATGTCTTCTTGGGGGATAACAGGAAATCTATAGTCATTGGTCATGGAAAAGTAAAGTTGAAGCTGCAAGGTGGAAGGTTTAGAACACTTCCGAGTGTTCTGCATATTCCTGCGTTGGACAGAAATCCGATTTCTGTAAGCAAGTTGGATGATGCAGGTGTAAAAACAGTGTTCGAGAAGGATACCTGCAAGATGATTCGGGGAGCACTGGTATTGATGCGGGGAATTTGGATTGGAACTCTGTACAAGCTACAAGGTAGCATGGTTGTTGATGGGTGCAACAGTTCTGTGGTTCTTGAAAGTGGAGCATAAAATCTAGTGATCTTTGGAGAGAAGACCATGTTGTGGCATCAAAGGCCTGGACATATTGGAGAGAAGGGCCTTCGAATACTTCAAGGTAAAGGTATGGTAGAAGGTATGAGTAATAGCTCTCTGGATTTTGATTTCTGTGAAAATTGTGTATATGGGAAGCAGAATCAAGTGAGTTTCCCCTCTGGTGGTAAGAGGGAGAAATAGATATTAAAGCTTGTGCACAGTGATGTGTTTGGACCTGTGAAGGTTCCATCACTGGGTAAGTCTGTGTACTATGTATCATTTATAGATGACTTCTCAAAGGAATACATGGATATATTTCCATAAGAAGAAATCTGAAGTCTTTGACAGGTTTAAAGAATTTAAGGCTCTGGTGGAAAATCAGACAGAGAAGAAGATAAAGGTACTGAGGACAGATAATGGTGGAGAATTCTGCAGCAAGGAATTTGAAGAATTCTGTAAGAAGTGTGGTATAGCACGACAGAAGACTACTCCATACACACCTCAACAAAATGGAGTTGCAGAAAGAATGAACAAGACGTTGATGGAAAGGGCAAGAAGCATGCTAAGTGGTGCCGGGTTAGGACAAGAATTTTGGGCAGAGGCAGTGGAGACAGCATGTTACTTGGTCAACAGATCACCTTCATCAATGTTGGAGGATAAAACTCCACAAGAGGTATGGACTGGTAAGAAACCCTCTCTTTCACATCTGAGGGTATTTGGATGTTGTTAGTGTCAGTCTTTCCAGCCTTCCTCCAGTGATCAAACATGCTCTTACAAAGTTATTTTGAAGTGTCAAGGTCAAATTTTGTCATTTGGATGGTTTAAAGGGTTATAAGCTTTGGAACCCAGTAACAAGGAAGGTTGTTTACAGTCAAGATGTGGTGTTCAGAGAGGTGAAAGATGTTATTAAACATGAAGTCCAACCAAAGGAACTTGTTAAGATAGAGTTTGAACTAAAGGAGGAAGAATCAGACTCTGTAGCAGAGGAGGAATTAGAAGATGAAGAGCCCCAAACTCTGGCTGTGAGAAGATTAGTTCGAGAAAGAAGGCAGCCAAAAAGGTATAGTCCATCTACTTTCTGTTCAAATTTGGCTTTGTCTGTTACTGATGATGATCCCACAACTGTGAAGGAAGCAGTGGATTCAAAGGATGGAAAACTCTGGAAAGAGGCCATGGTTGATGAAATGGCATCTTTGCACAAAAATGAGGCTTGGGATCTGGTGGAGTTGCCGGCTGGAAAGAAACCCATTGGCAACAAATGGGTGTTCAAAAAGAAGACAAATGCAAAAGGGAAGGTGGAGAAATATAAAGCTCGGTTGGTAGAAAAAGGTTATTCCCAGGTGCTAGGAATTGATTTTGGCGATATTTTTTCTCCTGTTGCCAAGGTAACTTCTATTAGATTACTTTTATCTGTTGCTACTTCTTTTTATTTTGAGGTAGAATAGATGGATGTGAAGATAGCATTTCTTCAAGGGGATTTGGAAGAGGAAATCTACATGAAGCAACCTGAAGGCTTTGTAGTGAAGGGTAAGAAAGAAGTGGTATGCAAGTTAAAGAAGTCTTTGTATGGGTTAAAACAGTCACCAAGGATGTGGTATCAGAAATTTGATACATTTATACGGGGACTTGGCTTC
>APFE030991369.1:60689-76311 GCA_000404065.3 Pinus taeda | reverse complement strand
AAATCCTCATCTACTACAGACTTCACACTTTAGGGGGAAATCTGTTACACAAAAATATCGTCACCATGATTATTTGCAGTCAGTATGGGTCTATCATCACTCATACTAGCCTCCTAAGCAAGTCTCAGACCTTATCTCTTCATGTCAGGCTTTGCAAAAGAGAGAAAGACATTGAAAATCAATATTACTCTGGTTCCGCACTTTCTCCTACTTTTACCTGTGGACCCGCACTCTTTGTTCAAAATACTTGCGTATCTACACACTCTATCTGTAAAGGGGTGGGTGCGTACCCTTGTCAAAGTAAAAAAGGCGCAAGTATCCTAAAAAACTCACTTTTGGGTTAATTCTAGATGTTTCTAGAAGGATTTTGACGTGAATTGTTCGCTCCAAGGTGGTTCATGCATCCCAAAAGAGAAGGAGCTAATCCCTTGATAGGAGGAGCTATCCCTTTGAAGGAGGGCTTTATCCCTTTGAAGGAGGACCTAGTAACTTCCCTCCATTGCACTATAAATTAAGGCATTGGGTCAGTTGCTAGAGAGGTTAGAAGCTGAACATTTTGAGGGTAAATGCTGATGGAATTGGGACTTCCTAGTTAAACTTGAGAGGAGAGATCACATACCTTTTGGTTTCATTGGAAAGTGAGTGAAACTTGTCAAAGTAGAGGAGACTTCTTGTCGGACCCTGGGAGGAGCTTGTACAACATCAAGGCACAGGTTGTAAAGTTCTTCTCCATTTGAATTAATACAATCATATTCATTTTTCTCAACAAATTGTCTTATGTGGTTTGTTTCATAATAGCCTTGATCATTATGATGAATATGCTTTATGATATTGGCTTTTCAGGCGCTATTTAATTTGGTTTGTTTGTTTGTGTTTGCAAAATTACACTCGAAGGAAGCTCATTTGGAGCGAGGGAGCAAGGCTTCCACAAACTTGCATTGGACCCAAGGTAGGCCTAAAACACTTGTTTTCCTTTGTTTTAATTGCATATTTAGAGAAAGATAGTTTTTGATTGGCTTGCTTGTCACTAGATATCAGTAGATACTAGGAAGGTCGATCTTGTCTGCAATCTCGACTCATTCTGCGTGACAGATGGAATGAAAATGAAGAGCTCAGGGTTAGCTCCTACCCGGTCCTGATGGCACAAAGAATAGTCCACCGGATCTCCCGAAATATTCTGGTGAAATTTGAGGGGGAAACCACTCGAGAGCTCCAAAATCACAAATTTTAAATGAAATGATGAAAGTGAAAGGTAAAACTACTTTTTATGATTATGTACTTCAAGTAGAACGTTAGTTTTAGTTCATTTTTCATACATATATGTATTTCTAATAAATTTGATGGAGTGTTTGAGTAGGTTGAACGACCGATACAATAATCTGATGTGCTAAACAGTGAATTGAAAATCTTTGACCACCAATTCAAGAATGATTCTGTCATTTCTAGCTTGTGTAAAAATGACATTGAACCGAGCATAGTTCCCCCATGGTTAAGCTCGTTAAAAAATAAACCCATCACTAAGCATAGTTCCCCCCATGGTTCAATCTCATTAAAAAATGAACCCACCTGGAGTAATTAACCTTTGTGATTGCCATGCTATCATCCTTTCGAGCCTTGGTTGTGTACCTCCCATCACCTCCATTCTTTTGGCCGATCATACGCTTCCACTTGGTTTTTTACCCTTTTTGAGGAACAATTGCAATGAGTGGTCTTGTTAGCTAGCCTCTTCATAGAATTCACCATGTTTCGAGAAGTTACAAGAATACCCAAAACCAGTTACTACCCCAGACACCAC
Organism: Pinus taeda; assembly: GCA_000404065.3. NCBI lineage: Eukaryota > Viridiplantae > Streptophyta > Pinopsida > Pinales > Pinaceae > Pinus > Pinus taeda. The sequence goes on along the minus strand of APFE030991369.1, from coordinate 74,516 downwards.
TCGTTCCTCAAAACGAGTCTCCTTTAAACTCTTTTTAGACTCGTTAAATATAAAAATATTGTCGAGCAATTGGCCTTTATAGCTCATTAAAGTGATTGGAAGTGCCATCCATCTTGTACATTTTAATCTTTTTTGGACCCGAGGGATTATCTCACAAAAAAGTTTGAGCGCTTGTCTTTTCCGGCTCGTTAAGGTGATAAGAAAATTCATCCCTTTCGTATTATTTTATCCTTTTTTGGACTTAAGGGATTATTAAATGAAAAAGAACTGTTGGAATTTCCTTTTCTTCCCTTTTCAAAATCTCTAAACATGAAAAGGACTGAGTTATCTTTGTCGTTAAACTCGTTTAAACAATAGCAACAAACTTGTCCAGCTAGATAAGAACGAGTTTCACTGTCGCTAGACTCATTAAAACATAGCGACAGGTTTTCCCGAAGGGAACATTATAGAACAAGCATATCTTATCCTCCTCAAGCTTGCCAAAAATAAAGTGGTACTGGTCAGTAATGACTGGGGGAAAAGGGAAGAAAACTTGAAGAAATTTATGGTAGCAGGTCGCTCTTGAACATGACACTTTCACTCCTTCACCATTATTGAGTCGGGTTGGGTTATTTCATTCGCCCGTCATCTAACCATTGGTCTTCCACACCATCCATATTTTGGGGTTAACACTACCAATCCATCTCAGTGTTGCCGACACGTTCAAGAAAAGTCATTTAGTTGAGAAACCACAAACCTAGTTAATGTCTCGTTCACTGCAATACCTTCAACCTTCATTTTTCATGACCGCCATTCTTGAACCTTGTGTCGTCAAATCATTTTCACCTCCATAAATCATTTGCTTCATTTCATGTCGTAGATGTGGGATACATTAAGGCCCTCCTACAACGGGTTACTTCTTGTCGACATCAACACATTATCCAAGAAGTTGACTTAGAAACAACCCTTCAGTAATTTGAAGCTTGCATGCCTCAATAGCAAGTTTCTCACTTCCAGTGACAGGTTGACATCAATGGCCTTCAACTGAAAGATTTTGCATGGTGTTCAACATCTGATCATATATTCACACCACGTGAATTGTACTATAGTACCTTGAGGGTCATCATCATTATCAGTGATTCCTTTCGCGTGTATTAACAACTCACATTATTGGCTGGTAATTAGGCGATTTCATGCCATGTTCGACTTTAGAACATCTTTTCACATGGATCGACTTGTACATCGGGAAAAGATTGAATGAGTTTTGAAGACCCCAGATCTAGTCTCATCCATCTGAGTTGCGATATATTCAGGATATAAAGACATCAAATGTACACAAAAGTCGCACAGATGGTCAACTAGAGTAAGAATGATGACTCTACAATTGAAGAATTACTAGTCTGCATATGTAGATGAATATTTATTCTATGTACATGTAATGAAGTTATAAAGCTGAGAATGGGAATGCCCACCTTAGCTAGATCATGAACATTATATTATGATGATGAATTGAATTTTATCTTATATAGGTCACCTTCCAGTTTGAAACCTCAGATCCTCATTATTAGTGTCAATCTTTGAAACCTTCCTCTAGTGATCAAACATGCTCTTACAAATTGATTTTAAGTTGTCAAGGTCAAATTTTGTCATTTCAGTGAAGTCTTCAAGCAAAATTTGGTCACTAGGTATTAGGTCTAGGGTTTGCTTTCATTCCTTTCAAAGTTGTCCAAATTTCGGTCCATGTCACCATTCAGCTGAGTGTACCATCATTCAGAGGGATGGAATCATCATGTCAGGTTTCAATAGGTCATTTTACACCTTGTTCATGCTTCAGTTGTGCCTAAGTAAAGTTCATTTCCGTCTCCTAAGGTTTTGAAGGTAATTTTTCTTAGATGGTCAAATCATCAGTAAAACTTGTATCATGATGTTCATACACCTTCCCCTATCCTTAATGTACCTTATTAAACACTTTCCATCACTAATATCCCTCAAATTCCTCATTTTTGCACAAACCTTAGTTTCTTACTACAATTTGACAATTTTCTAGGCTAGGCCTGTGTTTTGCCCTTTTGGACCCCTTCCCCTCACTCAATATTTGAAATTCAACTTTCCCCTACTTCCTAACATCCCTCCCTACTTCCCAAAATCTTCTCAAGAATTTAGAATCCCCTTATCCCCTTCATTTCACTTCATTTCGACAAATCCCCTGTTCCACACATCGGGATAGCGTTTACTCCAATGAAGTTTCTAAGCAAGAAAAGATGAATTAGGGAAGACTTGGATAGGTGTTTGTCCAAAATAGGCCAATGAATAAAAACCTCCTTCACTTTTTACACAGGTGTCATGGTTTTAGAGAAATGTCAAAAATATAGTTGCCTCAGGAGAATTGATGCACCTCTAAAGTGACATTCGGAAAATCAAGATTTCTCCTAGATTGGTTGGCCACATTACTTTCTTGATGCATCACATGCTAACTATACATAAATATTTTTCCAATGAGATATCATGAGCTCAATTTGGATTTGAGGAAGACCTTCAAACGTTGACTGCAACAACACTCTGCCTTTAGGCAACCTCATTTTGTACATTTTGACCAGTCTTGGGAGATTTGAATTTTGACAGGGAAAATGAACTCCAAAGTGAAAAATTAAAGTTATTCTAGAAAGTAGACTCAATAGTATTTCCAATGAGCTATCCTGCACCCAATTTGGACACTGGGAAGGCCTCCAAATGTGTCCTGCGAAAAGCACTACGCACGTGTCAGCGGGCATGACGTACCTATTGAGCACGGTGCACCTGGTGCAGGTTTTACACTACAATTTGAACGGGTGCGGTGCACCTGTTGAGCGTAGTGCACCTAGGTAGTGGCATGGTGCACTTGCATGCTTAGCCCAAATTTCACTCAAATCATTTTTCCAAGCTCCAAATTTTTGCAATCTTCATTCAACAAGTAAGTGAAGCATTCCATAGTGCCATTGCAAAGTTTTTGATCATCATTCATGGTGTAAAATAGGTAAAAAGGAAAACCTTAGTGTGTTGCACAGTCACATTCAGAAAACTGTCTAGGGTTTCAAAGTTGTTATTGTTTCCGTTTGCTTCCCTTGCATCAATCACATTCCCCTTCACTACATTTCACTTACGTCATTCCCCCTTCCCTCTTTCATTCACATTCATCTATTCCCCTATCCCAAAAATTTAAAACCCTAATACCTAATTCCTACTACCTGCAAACCCTACAAGCCCTACTCACATCACCAAACCCTACACACTCGCCCTAAAACCTTACACACTTATCCTACTCACTCCCTAAACCCTAATCACATCCCTAAACCCTGTTCATACATATATTTCCACACTCCCTTCCCCATACACTCTGCTCATTCCATTCCTCCATCATATTCCATACTATTATCCACAAGCCATTCATAAATAATCACATTTTTCAAAACCAAGGGAAAACAATGGAAAGAGATAGTGAATATGACTATGATAAGCAGCAAAACGAGTACTATCTCCACCTGGGGTGGAAGGGGTCTCATTTCCTTCAACAAAAAAGCAGGTATAGGATAAGGGTAAGCAACCATTGCATGATGAGGGGCCTTCAAAAGGTCAAGAGAGAGATTTCATTCTCATTCAGGATGATGACACTGATTTGGGCCCCCAAAGCACAAAGCTCAAGGAGATCATTCAGGAACAACAAGCTGAAATTCATGATTTGTCTCTCAACCTGGAAAGCGCCAAGTGGATAATCAATTATCTTGAGTAATAAATAGTTGTAGGATTAACAAACCATCATGGAGCTCCAAAACATAAGAGAAAACCGGCAAGTTGCCAAGAGGAGGAAAGTCAAGTTGACACAACTTGAACAAGAAATTGAAGCTGATCATGAATGTTGGCTTGATAGGGAAAACATGCACTTGGAAAAGATGTTGGAGAAGGCCAACAAAGAGAAAAATATGTTGAGGCACATGGTCTATCACTATTTGGCGAGAAGCAAAATTTGCAAAGCGAGAATTAGGACTTTAAAGGCCAAGTTGAGGAAAGCTTTGAGGAAGAGGAAAGAGAAAGACAAGCTCAAGATTTTGGCTGAGGCTTCCTTAGCCCAACATAGCACTTGATGCAAGACACTCAGCCAAAATTTCAAGAAATTTGGGATACTTTTTGTCAATTTTGAATTTTTGGAGCAAAACACAGGTTTTTCTGCCTGGTGCACCGCGCCACATGGCGCGCACTTTTGCTAGGGACTTCTTTGGAGGAAACCTCAACATTTTTGGATTCCTTAGGAAAAAATATGAATTCCCACAAATGGCCAAGAAATTTTGTCAAGTTTTGAGCTTCCAAAACGGTCAAAAACAATTCAAAAATGCCCTTTCTGCCCCTTTTTGGCCACACAGGAAGCAGTGTTGGGAGAACTCACCTTTTGATGGGAAAATGGACACGCCATTTAGAAATTCTACTTACTCTGGAAAGTAGACAAACATATCTTTCCAACAATCCCACTTGGAGCAAATTTGGTACATGCGAAGGTTTCCAAAATTAGCTACAAAATGGCGTGGCACATAAGGACAGAGGCACGACACACAGGATGGAAAATTGACTTTTTTGCCCAAAAAACTCTGCTTTTCGCCTAGTTTTTTCTCAGTTTGAATTTTCTCTCTCTCATGGTCAAAATCATGATGTAATTTGATGGAATTTGATGTAAATATGCTAAAATTTCACTCATGGAGGTAGATACATCATGAAAAGGTAATCTGAAACTGAATCAATCAGTTTCCTAGGTCTTAGAGGCAAGCTATTCCACTGCCTAATTTTTAGTTCTTAGTTTAGATCTTGTTGAAACAACTCCTAAAATCATGAAATCGACCCCTAAATCCTAGCATGAGTTATTTGTTGCCTATATCTAGTAGTTTTTCAGTCATTGGTAAAGGTTGGACTTTTGTGAAAGCTTTGAGCAGCATTGTACATTCATCTCTACAGTTTGGCAAAGGAATATACTAGGGTTTGCAGCATTTTGTGGGATTCTTGCGGCAAGTTGACTTGGTATTGTCTTTTATTCTGTAATTCAAGTTTACATGTGCTTATGTATGCCACTCTCTCTTTCTTTTCAGCTGAACTAAATGAATCAAGAATAAAGGTAGAAATCATTGATGTTGCAATGCTCTACCTAGGGTTTATTTAGCTTTTCATGTTTTCAACTGTTTGAAGAGGATTCCTGAGACTCTCATGCCCTCTCCAACTCTTCACTAGTATTAAGACTCTCCATATCACTAAATTTAAATTACTAAAGCATTTTCCTACCTCGCCCCATAGAAATCTCTGCAAGACTGAGTTCGTTCCCCGGACCCAAAACTGCCTTTCACTTTTGATCCAGCAAAACATCATCAAATTCAATCAAACTCCTCTGAGCATATACCTAGCCTAAAATTATTCTTTACATCAGTCATCTCAAGCTTCATTTGATATATTTTTCTGAAATTGATAAGGAGAAATCCCTCTTCCGACCTGGTAGGGCTAGCTACCAGGTTAAGCGTGGTTTGGTGTTACCCTAGATCCTGCCTTTCTTAGCTTGAGGTAGATTTAGGCCCTAACATAGTGGTGACCATACTAGGGAAGACAAGTTTGTTTGTTTGTTAATGTTCTTTGCTTTATAAACTACAAATGGATCCTGAAGTTAGCCAGGTTCCCTTCGAAATGCTCTTTCTTTGCGAGTGCATAAGTAGATGAACGCTGCTTCAATCAATCTCTGGTTTAGTTTATGAACTGAACATCTAACTTGCAAATTTCCCTAGTAACATGTATCAAGGTCAAATTTGATTGTTGATGGTGGACAACGATCAGACACCAGAAAGGCTGAAATCATTCACCTGGCAATTCCAAATCATTTTCGAGATTAGATCCAAAGACTCCACTGGAGGATGAACCTGACCAGCAAAAACATGAAAGGAAAATATGGAAAGCTCAGGTATTCAAGCTGGAATTTCATCCTAGACATTATGTTCTTTGTTATAAATTATTTCTTCTCTTTTCCTGAGAATGTCAAGAAGGCTTTGCAAAGTATATTGTATTTGAGAAAAGATCCTCGGCCTGCAGTTGATTCTTTCCCTTTGAAGATTGTAAATACCAAATATTTGCATGCCTTTGATCTTGATAAAGACTCATCTTCTGAGTCTTGTGATGACTGCCTTCAAAATGATGAGCCTCAAGAGACCAAGACTAATTCTACAGCTTTTGTACATACCCCACTACCTTATAAAATTCCATATTGATAAAAGCCTCTGATTTTACCTCTTTTATCCCATGCTTTCCCTAAAAATCATGACCTACATCTACCAAGATTTGATGGTGAACGCGACAACATCACTGCTGAGAGACATGTACTAAATTTTGAGTCTCTCCTTGACCTTTTTGAAGTTTATGAAGAAGATGTCAGTATAAGGCTTTTTGATCTTTCTTTGCAAGGCAAAGTCAAGAGTTGTTTCAAAACCTTGCCTGATGTAAGCATCTCAGATTTCCAGCAGTTCGTCAAATTTTTCCTCGACAGGTGGGTGGTAAGACAAAACCATTTCTTGATTATAGAAGAGTATAACTAGCTCAAAAGACTGCCAGGGGAGACAGTAAATCAATTTTCTGCCAGATTTAACCAAGTTTATTTTTCGATGCCTGTTAATATAAGACATCCTCCTGGATCCACTCTCTTGCACTACCCGGATGCCTTTGATCCGGAAATGGAGTTTCAGCTGAGAGAAAGGAACCTTGCAACACTTGAAGAGATGCAAAACAATGCAGTAGATGTAGAGGCTCATTCACTGATCAGAAGGGAAAAGTTGAAGGAAGAAGAGATGAAAAACATAGATCCAGAGGAATCAACATCTTTACAGGTAAAGCTCGACATTTTGGTAAGTGCAGTGGAAGAGATGATGCATAAAATCACTACAAGGAATGAGTATGATGTTCAAGATCATGGCTCGCTGATTGAAGAAGAACAAGTTGTTGATCTAAAACATTTTGTTTCTTATCCCAGTTGTCATAGATCTGATCATGATTGTTTTATAGATCATCTTGGAGAAGAGAGATCTGTTGATGTGACATGTATGCTTGATGATGTGTTTTATACTGATGATTTGCTTCAGTTTGATCAGTATGATGATGATTATCTTCTCCAAACAGAAGCTAATATTGCAGAAAAATCAACAGCTAGTTTGTGGGAAGAGGAAGTTCTTTTTTAGCAGCTTGAATATAGTGATCAGTCGTTACATATCAGCCATGGAAGTGAGGAGGAAAGTGAAGCAAATTTTGAAGTAAGTGAAGGATATTTTCCTTTTTGTTTTGCTTTTTTTAGTTCATTAGAGACAACTTTCATGCAATCAGAAATCAACTATCGACAAGTATTGATTTGGACCATCTTGAGAGCAATGAAATCCTTGTTCAAGACTTTTCATATCCAAAGTTGCAACCTCTGAATGCCATTGATTGTCAAGTTGCAAATGAAGACTTGGAAGCTGGACCATATGATCAAATGATGCAAGATGATTTCGTTCCATTCTGTTTTGAATCATTTCAGTTGTTGAAGGGAAAATTGCATAGTATATCTTCAAGTGAGCAACTTGTAGGAAATCATGTAATCTCATCGGAACCAATAGAAAATGGGTTGCAACAGTCTTTTCAGGTTTTTCACAATTCAATATCTGATGTGTTGGATGATTTCTACAGTCAAAGTCTTTCTCCATTAGCTACCTGTGAGCTTGAAACATGTACTGATACAAACTTGATCCAGCAGCCATTTTCTTTGTCATTTTCAGCAGGAATCTCATCACAAAGCTCAGATCAAAGTTTGTATTCATGGTATGAGGAGAAGAGAAGTAATCCATTAGATGAGCTAAGTCCCACTGTGCATGAACTTAAAGATCCTTATACGGTGTTTTTGGATGTGGATAGAAAAATCATATTACTCAACGGATTTATTTACAAGCTTTCATAGGAATTTCCTTTCAGTAGTTCTTTCTTGTTGTTCATAAGCAAGAAGAAGCCAAAATGCTGACTTGGTTGCATTGGTTGATTCATTTCACTTGATCAGGTGATGAATGGAACAACTAGAGTAGGTTGTATTGAATAAGCTCCATTTTGAGCATATTTTCCAATTTGTAAGTTCTGTTTAGGTCTTCAGTCATTTTTTCTATTTCAGTTAGTTTAAAGATAGTCTCAGCTGAGTGTCCAGTTTCATCTTTTGAGAGTCTTGTTTCAGTTTTGAATTAGTCAGTTCAACTATGAGTCTTGAGTCAAAGTTTCATAGTAATTGGTTTTTGGATGTTTTGAAGTTATTGACTCCATTGCCCAATGGATGAAGGCACTTGTTTACTCTCCCAGAGATCTTCGGTTCTTGGCACCTCCAAGGAGCTACCATCCCCATTGGAGAAAATGTTAGTGTCATTCATTAAAACCTTCCTCCAATGATCAAACATGCTCTTACAAAGTGATTTTAAGGTGTCAAGGTCAAATTTTGTCATTTCAATGAAGTCTTCAAGCAAAATTTGGTCACTAGGTATTAGGTCTATGGCTTGCTTTCACTCCTTTCAAAGTTGTCCAAATGTCAGTCCATGTCACCATTCAGCTAAGTGTACCATCATTCGGAGGGATGTCATCATCATGTTAGGTTCCAGTGGGTCATTTTACACCTTGTTCATGCTTCAGTTGTGCCAAGGTAAGTTTCATTTCCCTCTCCTAGGGTTTTGAAGGTAATTTCTCTTGGATGGTAAAATCATCAGCAAAAATTGTATCCTAATTTTCATACACCTTCCTCTATCCTTAATGTACCTTATTAAACACTTCCCATCACTGATATCCCTCAAATTCTTCATTTTTGCACAAACCCTATTTTCTTTCTACAATTTGACAATTTTCTAGGCTAGGCCTGTGTTTTTCCCTTTTGGACCCCATCCCCTCACTCAATCTTTGAAATTCCACTTTTCCCTACTTCCTAACATCCCTCCCTACTTCCTGAAATCTTCTCATGAATTTAGAAGCCCCTTATCGCCTTCATTTCACTTCATTTCGACAAATCCCCTGTTCCACACATTGGGATAGGTTTTACTCCAATGATGTTTCTGAGTAAGAAAAGGTGAATTTTGGAAAATTGAGAGATTGTTTTGTCCATAATAGGCCAAGGAAGAAAAACCTCCTTCAATTTTTACACCGGTGTCATGGTTTTAGAGAGATGTCAAAAATACAGTTGCCTCAGGAGAATTGACGCACCTCTAAAGTCACCTTGGAAAAATCAAGATTTATCCTTGCTCAGTTGGCCAAATGACTTTCTTGATGATTTAAATGATAACTAGAAGCAAATATATTTCCAATGAGCTATCATGAGCTCAATTTGGGGTTGAGGAAGACCTTCAAACGTTGACTGCAATAGCACTCTGCCTTTAGGAAGCATCATTTTGCACATTTTCACCAGGCTTGGTATATTTGAGTTTTGATAGGAAACTTTAACTCAAAATTGAAACATTCAAGTTATGTTGGAAATTAGACTCAATAAGCTTTCCACCAAGCTATCATGCGTCATATTTGGACATGGGGAAGGCCTCAAAAAGTGTCCTGCAAAAAGCACTACGCACGTGTCAGCTAGTGCAACACACCTGTTAAGCGCGGTGCACCTGGTGTAGGTTTTACACTGCAATTTGAACGGGCACAATGCACTTGCTGAGCACGGTGCACCTGCCTGCTTAGCTCAAATTTCACTCAAATAATTTTTCCAAGCTCCAAATTTTTGCAATGTTCATTCAACAAGTAAGTGAAGCATTCCATAGTGCCATTGCAAAGGTTTTGATCATCATTCATGGTGTGTAAATAGGTCAAAAGGAAAACCCTAGTTTGATGCATAGTCACATTCAAAAAATGTCTAGGGTTTCAAAGTTGTCATTATTGTTGTTTGCTCCCCTTGCATCAGTTACATTCCCCTTCACTACATTTCACTCATCTCATTTCCCCCTTCCCTCTTTCATTCAAATTCATCTATTCCCCTATCCCCAAACTAAAAACCCTAATACCTAATTCCTACTATCCACAAACCCTACAAGCCCTACTCACATCACCAAACCCTACACACTCTCCCTAAAACCATATACACTTATCCTACTCACTCCCTAAACCCTACTCACATCCCTAAATGTTGTTCATACATACATCTCCACACTCCCTTACCCATACACTTTGCCCATTCCATTCCTCTATCCTATTCCATACTATTATCCACAAACCATTCATATATAATCACATTTTTTAAAACCAAGGGAAAACTATGGAAAGAGACAGTGAATATGACTATGATAAGTAGCAAAACGAGTACTATCTCCACCCGGGGTGGAATGGGTCTCGTTTCCTTCAACAACAAAGCAAGTACAGGACAAGGGTAAGCAACCATTGCATGATGAGGGGCCTTCAAAAGGTCAAGAGAGAGATTTCATTCTCATTTAGGATGATGACACAGATTTGGGCCCCAAAGCTCAAAGCTCAAGGAGATCATTCAGGAACAAGCTGACGTTCATGAATTGTCTCTCAACCTGGAAAAATCCAAGTGGATAATCAACTATCTTGAGTAGAGGAACAAATAGTTAGAGGATCAGCAAGCCATCATGGAGCTCCAAAACATAAGAGAAAAACGACAAGCTGCCAAGAGGAGGAAAGTCAAGTTGACACCACTTGAACAAGAAATTGAAGTTGATCGTGAATCTTAGGTTGACAGGGCAAACATGCACTTGGAAAAGATGCCAGAAAAGGCCAACAAAGAGAACAAAATTTGGAGGCACATGGCCTATCACTATTTGGCAAGAAACAAAGTTTACAAAGCGCGAATTAGGACTTCGAAGGCCAAGTTCAGGAAATATTTGAGGAAGAGGAAAGAGTAAGACAAGCTCAAGATTTTGGCTGAGGCTTCCTTAGCCCAACATAGCACTTGATGCAGGACACTTAGCCCAAATTTCAAGAAATTTGGGATACTTTTTGTCAATTTTGAATTTTTGGAGCAAAACACAGGTTTTTTTGCCTCGTGCGGTGCGTTACCTAGCGCGCGCTTTTGCTAGGGACCTCCTTTGGAGGAAACCTTAGCATTTTTGGATTCCTCAAGCAAAAATATGAATGCCCACAAATGGCCAAGATATTTTGTCAAGTTTTGAGCTTCCAAAAGGGTAAAAAAACACCTCAAAAATGACCTTTCTGCCCCTTTTTGGCCACGGAGGAAGCCGTGTTGGGAGAACTCCCCTTTGGAGGGGCAAATGGACACTAAATTCAGAAATTCCACCTGTTCTGGAAAGTAGACAGACAAAACTTTCCAAAAATTCCACTTAGAGAAAATTTTGTGCATGGGAAGGCCTCCAAAATCAGCTATAAAAGGGCACGGAACACGGGGATAGAGGCGCGGTGCACAGGATGGAAAATTGACGTTTTTGCCCAAAAACTTTGTTTTTCACCTAGTTTTTTCTCAGTTTGACTTTTCTCTCTCTCATAGTCAAACTCATGATGTAATTTGATGTAACGTGATGGAATTTGATTTAAATATGCTAAAATTTCACTCATGGAGGTAAATACATCATGAAAAGGTAGTTTGAAACTGAATGAATCAGTTTCCTAGGTTTTAGAGGCAAGTTGTTCCACTGCCTACTTTTTTGTTCTTAGTTTAGATCTTGTTGAAACAACTCCTAAACTCATGAATTCGACTTCTAAAGCCTATCATGAGTTTTTTGTTGCCTATATATAGTATTTTTTCAGTCATTGGTAAAGGTTGGACTTGTGTGAAAGCTTTGAGCAACATTGTACATTCATCTCTGCAGTTTGGCAAAGGAATAGACCAAGGTTTGAAGTTTTTTGTGGGATTCTTGTTGCAAGTTGATTTGGTATTGTTTTTTCTTCTATAATTAAAGTTTACATGTGTTTATGTATGCCACTCTCTCTCTTTTTTTAGCTGAACTAAATGAATCAAGGATAAAGGTAGAAATCTTGATGTTGTAATGCTCTACCTAGGGTTTATTTAGTTTTTCATGTTTTCAACTGTTTGAAGAGGATTTATGAGACTCTCATGCCCTCTCCAACTCCTCACCAGTCTTAACACTCTCCATATCACTCAATTTAAAGTACTAAAGCATTTTCCTACCTTGCCCCACAGAAATCTTTGCAAGACTGAGTTCATTCCGCATACCCGAAACTGCCTTTCACTTTTGATCCAGCAAAACATCATCAAATTCAATCAAACTCCTCTGAGCATATACCTAGCCTAAAATTAGTCTTTACGTCAGTCATCTCAAGCTTCATTTGATATATTTTTCTAAGATTGACAAGGAGAGAGCCGTCTCCCGACCTGGTAGGGCTAGCTACCAGATTAAGCGTGGTTTGATGTTACCCTAGATCCCGCCTTTCTCAGCCTGAGGTAGATTTAGGCCCTAACACTCATGATAAAGCATTTCACCCAACTTCAAGATTTACGACTTCATGCTTTAGGGGGAAACTGTTATAGACATATTTGGGCACTTCAACCCCAATCTTATATGTCAATAAACTATGGCTCTTCAACTCCTAAAAGTGTTGTTTCATACCCTAAAAGATCATGATCATCTGATTACATCATTCCCCAAAAGTTTCACCTAAAAAACCATCCAGAATTGGCCTAAACTAGACCATAATGACTGCTCCACTATCAGGGTGTGATGCATACTGACTTATACACTAGCCAGGTGCAATGCATACTGATAAGGCCTTTTGTAGGGTCCGATGAGTGAGGATGGACAAATATCCGAGATAGTTTGCTAAGTGGATGCTCAGAGAATCTTCTAGAAACTTTTCCTATGACTCTTGCCTCTCTGAATTCACCCAGGGATGAGTAAGAGATCCAAGAAATCTCCAAGTGGAACCAGATGCAACAAGTGGAATGACACTAATAAAAGCCCCATAAATGACTCACGCCCTTGCACACATCTATAAATGGATCCCTCATCTAAGAGATCCAGAGGCTGGAATATTGTGAATTGCAAGGAAGTGCTAATAGTTTGTGTTTGAGATAAGAGCATTGTATTGTTGGTGTGATATTTTTATTTCATCGAGTGAAGAGGGTTTGATGCTGGGAGGATGATGCTGGATCAGACAACTGGGTTGTAATTCTCCCTTCTATTTAATAAAGTTCTTCAAGTTTTCTTCCATATAATTGTGCACTTGTGAATGTTGTTATTTGTGAATGCCAATGTATTTTCATTATACATATGATTTTGTAGTGTTTATGTTACAATAGATGAATATTCTTTGATGGTTCTTTGCTACTGTGTTTCTACAGGTACTCTTCAAGCAGGATAAGTATGGAGAGGAGTTGCGAGCTCTGTTAAGGGGGAGAAAGATCGAGCAAAGGGTTAAGCAAAATTTCTAGGTTGGTCCTCTCATCCTTCTCTTATCTATTGTGCATAGAAGAAATCATTGAGCCAGAGGAGTTCTGGGATGGGTGACCTCCTGGTAAGTCCTGGTTACCGGGTGCAAGCCCCGAAAGTGATGATTGATGCTATGTGATTCGTTCTCCACATTTCACTAGTTTCAATCCCACTTCTTCACCCCTGTGAGCATCACCCGATGCAATGAGTGCTAAGTGAACTATTCAAAAATCATGAGAAATTAGTCAGTTACGACTACCTCTCATGGAAATGGTCATACGTTTGAATGACTTACTTAACGCAGTTTAATCCCAAAGTGATATCTAATATAATGCACTGCGTAATCCCCCATACTTAAATTCAAAAAGAGTCAAGGGATCTCTAACTTGAATGGTTCATGATGCACAATACTTGCTAAGGTTTTGCAAATGGGGTAGCAAGCTAAGTG
>APFE030991369.1:44058-60353 GCA_000404065.3 Pinus taeda | reverse complement strand
AAGTGATGATTGATTGCTATGTGATTCGTTCTCCACATTTCACTAGTTTCAATCCCACTTCTTCACCCCTGTGAGCATCACCCGATACAATGAGTGCTAAGTGAACTATTCAAAAATCATGAGAAATTAGTCAGTTACGACTACCTCTCATGGAAATGGTCATAAGTTTGAATGACTTACTTAACGCAGTTGAATCCCAAAAATGATATCTAATAATTTCTTCTCTAGGTAAGATAAGTCTGATGAAGGTGAATTTGTAGTCATAGAAAAGAAATCAACTAATCAGTTCCCTCATCGCAAAGGAGGTAATGATGAATGAGATGAAGAAAATGACCAAGCTGGAAGCCAAGAAGTATTATTCATGGCATTCACAAATGATGATGATTCAAGTCTAGAAGGAAATGTAGATGAATTGTTAATGAGTGCCATTGAAGAAAATGAGAAATTACAAAATAAAATCATCTCTCTCAAGGTAGAAAATGAGGAAACAAAAAGAAGGGAAGACCTCTTGAAAGATAAGCTAAAACAAAAAGAAGAAATTTGTGAAGAATGTGAAGCCGAAATAGTATCTCTGAGGAAGGAATTGGAGAAAGTCAAAAAGGGTTGGGAAAGCTCTCAAATACTTGACATTATCCTAAATAATCAAAAACCTTGACATGAAAATCTAGGATAGGTTTTAAAGGAGAATCATCAAGTACTAAGAATAATGCGAAAAACTACGCCGACATAATTTCCAGCAACCCAAAAGAAGAAAGATTTTTTCATCAAAGGCCCAACTCAAATCCAAAGAATGAAGAGAGAGTAACTCCAAGGAAGAATGTTGATTCAAATCATGGCTATTACAACATGTACAAAACTATATTTTTTGGGCATTGTTTTTATTGTAAAAGTTTTGGTCATCAAGCTAAGCATTGCATGGCCTATAAGAATGAAGCACCAAAATTGAAGGCTCGAACAAACAAACCTTATGGCCTCAAAGGGAAAGGACAAATCAAGACCTACAACTCTTTTGATCCCTTGGCCAAATTTGATCCAATTTTCTTATTATGTCATGATAGTGGACATAATGAACAAAATTGCCCCCTCAAAAGAAGAAAAGAAAAACCTAAGAATCCCAACCTGGATAAACGTTGCCTAGCTCCATGTGCTCACAATGATGAAAATCATTGGTTTGTGGATAGTGGGTGCTTCAGACATATGACAGGGGACAAAAGGAAGTTTTTCTCATTGAACAAAAAGGAAGGAAATGTATCCTCTGGAAGTGGATCTACCAAAATTTTTGGAAAAGGAACTGTTACCGTTATTAATGGAAAAGGAAAGGCTCAAAATGCTTTTCTAGTAAACGAGCTCAAACACAATCTCCTGAGTGTTAGCCAAATCTGTGATCAAGGACATAATGTTGTCTTTATCAGTAAAGATTGTGAAATAAGAAACTCTTCCTCGAGGGAACTTGTGGCGAAAGGAGTTAGAGCATCAGATAACGACTACATTTTGAACAAAATTCAAGAAGATAAATGTTACTTAAGTCAAACAGATGAAATTTGGCTGTGGCACAAGCGACTTGGACATACAAGTTTCGATAACTTGATCAATATCAACAATATTAATGCAGTACGAGACATCCCAAAGTTATTCAAGCCAAATCAAGGAGTATGTGGTCCATGTCAACATGGAAAACAAACTAGAACTAGCTACAAGACCAAGGAGTTTTCTACATCAAAACCTTTGGACATCATCCATGTTGATTTATGTGGACCAACTAGAACTCTAACGCTCCAAGGAGAAAGGTACTTTGCTTTATTTGTTGATGACTATACTAGAATGATGTGGGTATATTTCATAAAATATAAATCCAAAGAATTTGAGTTTTTTAATAATCTTAAAGCTCTTGTAGAAAATGAAAAGGATTCTAAGATTAAATGTCTTCGAATGGATAGAGGGGGAGAATTCACATCAAAATAAATTGATGAATTCTGTAATGTACATGGAATTGAAAGAGAACTCTCTGCTGCCAAAACACCCAATAAAAATGGGGTAGTTGAAAGAAGAAATCGAACAATTCAAGAAATGGAAAGAACAATGTTAATAGCAGCTGACTTGCAGCCAAAATTCTGGAAAGAAGCTGTCAGGACAGTTGCTTATACCATGAATCAAACTCAACTAAGACCAAATAATGAGAAGACTCCTTATGAATTATGGAAAGGAAGATCTGCTTCAGTAAAATACTTCAATATTTTTAGAAACAAGTGCTTCATAAAAATCAATGATGGCTAACCAAGAAAATTTTATTCTCGGGTTGACAAAGGGATATTCTACTAGGAGCAAAGCCTACAAGTGCTACAATAATCGACTATGAAAAATAGTGGAAAGAATTGATGAAGACCTTCCAGAAAAATAAATTGAAGATTATGAAGTTAACCCTCTAATTGAAGAAGAACTTGAAAAAGAGGAAAAAGATCAAGAAAAACAAAAGGAAAAAGAACCATCCCAAACCCCTTCAAAGATGAATTTTCTCCAAAAACATCACCCAGAAGAGCAGATTATTGGCAATATAGATGAAGGGATACAAACCCAAAGAAGGATGAAAATTACACCAAAGAAAAATGATGTTGTTGTCCTATCTATGATAGAACCAGAAACATTTACTCAAGCAAGTATCTTCATTGGGTAAAATCCATGGAAGAAGAAATGTCTCAAATTGAGAAGAATGAGACATGGGAGCTAGCACCTCATCCAAAGGATAAAAATATAATTGGAACCAAGTGAGTATTCAAAAACAAAATGAATGAAGATGGACAAATCATCAGAAATACGGCAAGGCTTGTTTGTAAAGGTTATTTAGAAATTGAAGGAATCGACTTTGAGGAAAACTTTGCACCAGTAGCTCGTGTGGAATATATAAGGATGTTCTTGGCATTTTCTTGCTCAAGAGGATTTAAAATCTATCAAATGGATGTAAAATGAGCATTTATGAATGGGGAACTCAAGGAAGAAGTCTACATGGAGCAGCCAGAAGGGTTTAATCTAGCAGAAGGCAAAAACTTTGTTTGTAAGTTGAAAAATGCATTAGATGGGTTGAAACAAGCTCCTTGAGCTTGGTACGCAAGATTGGATCACTATCTACAACAACAGGGCTTCAAGAAGGGGGTGGAAGGAAGTAATCTCTACATAAAGATGGATGAGGATAAGTTACTACTCACTCTTTTCTGTGTTGATGATCTAATTTTTTCCATTAATAATGGTGAGATGAGCCATGAGTTTTCTCAAAATATGTCAAAAGAGGTCAAAATGTCGATGATAGGATAGTTATCTTACTTCCTTGGACTACAAGTATCTCAAACCACGGTAGGCATGTTCATATCTCAAGCAAAATATCTTAAGGACATGCTTAAAAGATATGGAATGGAAGACTGTGCACCCATGAGCACTCCTATGGCCACAGATTGCAAATTAAGAAAAGATGATGACTCTCCTCCAATATATGCA
This sequence comes from Pinus taeda, assembly GCA_000404065.3. Taxonomy (NCBI): domain Eukaryota; kingdom Viridiplantae; phylum Streptophyta; class Pinopsida; order Pinales; family Pinaceae; genus Pinus; species Pinus taeda. The sequence continues at coordinate 56,867 of APFE030991369.1, read as the reverse complement.
ACTCATTATAGGTCAATAATTGGAGCCCTCCTATACTTAACTATTACGATACCTGACATTATGCAAGCAGTAGGAATGGTGGGAAGATTTCAATTAGCTCATAAACAATCCCATTTGTTGGTTGTAAAAAGAATTCTCAGATACTTGAAAGAAACTCCTGATTTCGGTATTTGGTACCCTAAGAGCGCAAATCTTACTGTGACTGCATACACCAATGTTGATTGGGCCAGAAGTGTCGATGATTGAAAAAGTACTAGTGGAAATGCATTCTTCCGAGGAGATTGTCTAGTATCTTGGCTCAACAAAAAACAAACATCCATATCACTATCTACAATTCAAGCCGAGTATATAGTTATTGTAGATTATTCTACTCAAATATTACGGATGAAGGAAGCTTTGAAAGATCTCAACATAGGTACAAATCAACCAATCACCATCTATTTTGATAACACAAGTGCTATCAGTCTCAAAAAAAATCCAGTGATGCACTCAAAGACCAAACATATACCAATCAAGTATCATTTCCTTCGTGAAAAAGTAGTGGAACAAAACATCATATTGGAATATATCAATACTAAGGAGTAGATAGTTGATATTTTCACAAAACCTCTTCCTCGAGAAGCATTTGAATATCTTCGCCAAAAGATGGGGGTTATTTATCTAGCATCACATTAAGTTGATTCATAAAGATGTTGCATGACAAGGGGAGCAATTCCACAGGGGGAGTCCTCGCGCACTCCTTTTCCTTTGATGTCAAAGGGGGAGAGAAGAGGAATATTGCCATCAATGACAAAGGAGGAGATTGTTAATCTAGGTTGTCATTGATGTCAATATAGAAGTGTTTGTGATGGAAAATTCTTTGATACATGATTACCCATTGATGCCCATTGGTCATAATGCTCATAGTGATGAAAGTTTTATATATGATGATATGATGAGATGGAGGACCTAAGTGGATTGAACAACAATTGAACAGCAAATGAAGCAAGAGGTCAATTGAACAACAAATGACATAGGAGGTCAGTTGAACAGCAATTGAATAGCAAATGACGTAGGAAGTCAATTGATAAGAAATTGAATAACAATTAAATAGGATAAATTGAACAGAAATTGAACAACGATAACAGAGGAGTAAAGAAGAAAATTGTTGGAAGAGCGGAAGAGTGAAGAGAATTCAAAGGAGCAATAGCTATCAGAAAAATAGGGCTAGGAAAATACAGACTTCCTTGATCATGGCTGAAATCCCGCACTCAATCCTAGATGTCGATCTCATATTCAAGCCTTAGATCACGATCAATTACGGGGGTTAAGGCCATTTTTAATCCATGTGTTAGTCGAAGTCCCTCAAACCATTGATTGCGATAAGTCTGTGGACCCAACAGATTTATTAACAACTTTTTAATGTAATATCGCATCTGCAGTATCGCAAGTTTCAAAGGATGTTAAAAACTTTGATTGCGGTAGATTTGTGGACCTAATGGATTCATTAAAAATAGTTCATTGAATATCGCATCCACTCCATTGGAAGATAGATCATGTGCACACTTGTAAAACCTCCGATTTTTTATGAAAATGCAATTGCGAGATTAAAGGTGATGATGTGGCATGTGGGACCTCCATGTGGAGAAGAAAGACAGTTCACAACTCATGAATGTGAATTAGCATAAGAAAGGAAGCCAAAGGTCGAGCAACGAAAGAAAGAAATCCAAAGGTTGACTGAGCGCAGAAGAAGCCAAAGGGCCAGTAGAAGACGAAGCTAAAAACATTATGTTGATTGATTTGATCTTTAAAAAGGTCCAGACTTGTGAATTTTTTTTTGATGGAAGAAGTACATAACGCAATTTTGAAGAGCAGTTATGTGAAAGGAAATAAAGTTTCATTTGTCATCATTTGAAGGGAGCAGTAGACAACACCAGCATTGAATTAATTGTGAGTTTGTTTCTTGGAGGTAAGATATCGCAACATAAGAAGCAGTCACTCCCGAAACAGTTACCACAACATAGATCTTGGAGACATTATTGGAGATCATGATGGCTATTTGAAATCATCATAAGGTAACTTTGCAGAATCTGTGTGGGCGATATGAAGAATTGTGAAGACTCCTTCATATGAAGATAGGTTGTCATTGATGTAGCAGTGAAGCTGTAGATTGACAGAACACAGTGAAGAAGATTTTGGGAGTAGTGTAATACAACCAAAACATTTCTTGACAAATAAAAACTATAGGGTCGGAGCCCTTGGGCTTGGTGCCTCAGAATTGGAAGGATTTGTGTCATTTGAGTTGGTGCTCCTAAACACAAGGTTGGTGCCTTAAGAAGATAGGGTTGGAGCCCTAGAGGTTGGACCCTAAAAAATGACCAAGTTGGTGCTTGGCAACAAATTGGAGCCTTATATATATTGCACCTGATTTATTGTAAAGATTAAATTAATAAAATCATTTATTCCTATTGCTCATTTTTTGTTCTATATATAAATAATTTTATTGGTAAAAATAAAAATTCAAAAGAAATACTAATTCACCCCCCTCTCAGTATTTCCAACAACTACAAGCTTATTCTCCCTTCACACACAAACTAGAAGGCTAAGGATCTCAATATGGCTCTCAAGGTTTTCATATTATTTCCGCCCTTTCATTAGCTAGTTGAGGGTGTGAAATGGGGAGTTTCTATAGCTTTGATAAAGGGGAAATGGATCCTCTTATGGTGGGATAGGCCTTATCCTGTTTTTTTTGTTCCATTTTAATAGGGGAAAGGAGCCCAAACAGTCTCTCTCAACTCTATCTTGCTCAACTATTTACCAGACTTCCGTTCACAAAGCTTCTAGACCTGGAAACTTCGACTCCTTTTTTAAAAATTTTCCAAAATAGGGTTAGTGCAAGTGATGAATGGCTCACTTGTTCCATTTTGTGTTATTCTTGGTTGTAAACTCTGCAAATTGGCATAGGGGAAGAATTGAGCACTAGAGTCAGTCTTGAAAACTGGGTTTGAAGGAAGATTCTTGGGAAATGATGTAGGAGGGAATCGTTCTACAAATGAAGAGGGATGTAGAGACATGTTCTTCATGACAGGGAAACATATGAGGGTCACTGTAGAGGTCCTCCAGGATTGAGGAATGAGGAGTATAGGGACAGTGACAAAATGTTGTGTAACATCTCCCTTTTTGGATCTGAAGTGTCGAAGTCACTTGCTCACACATTCTAAGTTTGCAAAATGTTCATCAACACATTCTTTTAAACAAGATTGGACAACCATAACACATTCCATAAAGGATATTCATGTGCAATGTCCAATCCATGTCAACAGTTAGTGCGCACTGACAATGACAGTTTCTCACATTCTATTTGTATTTGTACTTCTATTTCGGTGAGTTTGCAATCTGTCGCTTCTGTGTATATTTAATTTTTTGAGTGTCACTTTCATGTTTTAAATTGTCTCTTTCACTTGATTTAACTCTAAGTAGTGTCGTTTCCATGTCATCTTTCCTATGGCACATGTTACTTTCATTGTCATTCACATATTGCAAGAGTTGTTCGTACTTTAGTAATTGTCGTATTTTCGCATGTTAGCTATCACACGATGTATGAATGCATGTTATGGTGGCTTCAAGTGGAAATCTATGTTTGAATGAGTTGGTCTCACCATGTAAACATTAGTCACACTCATTCCCAAAGTTTTAAGCATTGTTTAACAAGTTTCGTCATGGTCATCGTAAAGTGTATTGTAAGTGTCACACTTGTCATAACTTGGCATAAAGTTGTCACATTGAGGGAAATGCATTGTTCACGTGTCATGGATGATCTATGTTATTTTTTCGTCAAGTATTCTAAATGTGTGATCATATTAAAATTTTTATCACTATTCACATCAGTCTCATCAATCCCACAGTTAGCCATCTTTGGAAAGGCTTCCCATCCAAGCAACTTAGATTCATCGGGAAACCCTGAACTATGCATTGCACAATTTCAGTCCTCTAGCTATGAATTTCCTCCTTCACACTATATAATGTGCAATTCCTACCTTGCAGGGTTGTTGCAATGCGTAGTTTATATGCTTAAGCCCCAACCATGACCTCTAGAATTGTGCAATTCCTTCTCTTATCCTAGCCTCAACTATGCACTTCACAATCTCTAGTCTGAAGCTCATCCATTGAGCTCCTAATATGTATAATTGCACAGTGTCCTAGAATCCTATGCCTCCAAAAACTATGCAGTGTGTTCATCTAGTGCCCATCCCTTCAGCTTGTCTCATTGTCTTCCATAACTGTGCAATTTTCTCTCTCAACCTAGCCTAAATTGTGCACTCCGTAGTGTCAAGGATCAATCCTCAGCCCTAAGTTCTTGAAATTCACAATTACACAATCACTTGGGCTCCTCTCTCCTTTAGAACTGTGCAATAGACTAGTCTAGTGCCCATCCTCTTAGCCTGTCACATTGAACTTCCATATTGTGAATATTTCTTCCTCAGTCTCGCCTGGACTGTGCACTGGCAATATCAAGGCTCAAGCTTCACCCCTGATTTCCTTAGCTATGTAATTGTGCAGTTACTAAGCCTCTTTCCCTTCCTATCACCTAGTTTTGGCTTAGTCAATGGATCAATATGCACCATCTTAGACTACGTGTTTATAAGACCGATGTCATATTGTCATGAGTAGATTGAAAATGTAGACACTCTATCATGCTATGGAAAGATTATGAAGAAGGAGATGGACAAGGAGGACATGCTAGAAAACACATATTGATATTAAGAGATAAGATGATCATTAGGAAGGAAGGAAAAGGAACACCGAACTCTAATAGAAGAGCAAGATCAAGATCACATGGAAGACTCCTCATCTTCAATTCATAAGGAGAAGGAAGAAGAAGAACATGTACCATCTATTGAAGAAGACACAAAGAAAGAATCAACAAGAAGGAAAACTTCGCACTATCACATCATCATGCAGTCCATGTCATCAATGTCATTTCATGTCCTATCACAAGTCATCATATGCCACATCATTATTGTTTATTATCTAATGACCTATTCGAAATGTATTGTAAAGTGGAATTCCAAAGGAAACATTCAGAGTATGAAGAGTCATGTAATGATTCGTTAATGAGAAAAAGGTATTATAGACTTTATGTGAAGTTGCTTATGTTACTTAGTGCAATGGATCGAAAATATTGCAAATAACATAAACACATAAACAAGTTGAAAAGACATTCAAACAGATCAATGTTGCAAAATTTAATAAAGGAGTTCACCAAACATCTTGGCTACATCTCCTGGTCCTTTAGCTTCCATTGTTGATCGCTTTATTTTGTCTTCAAAATATTGTTACATGTATGAGCTAAAAAACAAAGACTCAAATGAGAAAATGGACCTCACCATTGCGTTCAGCTCAAAATTTTGAGTCAAAAGAGTATAAACTTGACCATATTTGGCGACTGGGGCCTCCAGACCCCCTGGAATGATCCAAAACCGTCTCTATCCCTACAAAACCAATTTATGCTGACAAAAACTACCTTGGTCTACATAAAACCACCTCGGTCTCCGCGCTGGTGGTAAGGCGGGTTCGACACCTACAAATGTTTAACAAAAGTTTTGTTCGGCTTTGCTTCAAGCCCGAACATATGATATGTTGGTTATCAAATTGTGTTGAAGTCGTTGCATATATATGGTTTTGGTAGGTCAAGGAGTCAAAACCCCTGCCCGACCATTCCGCCATTTGTTATGTTGTTGCAATGTATTTTGGTGGTGATATGTGTTTGCTCCGTTGGTTTATACATTAATCATATGGTATTATATACCATGTATAGTTGTGTCTTGTGATGAATGTGGGATATTATGATATGTTTGGTGGACAATATAACAATTTACCTATCTAAAGGTTTAATGATCATAGTGTTGACCCCGATTGTCTGACCTTTTTCTGGCAACCCAATCCCACTCACCATAAATACAACATGATCATTTCCAATAACAAGTCCTAATGTAGCCTGTCCGGTGCGGTCCTCTGGTGAAAACTCAGCTATTCTGGGAGGTCATGGGTTCGATCCTCCCTGATCCCCAAAATTTTGGAAATAAGGCCAGATTGGGAAAAATTTGGGTTGCCACATGTCACCATTGGATTGGCCCATATCAACCAATCACATCGTGACATGTCATCTCCTCTGCTGATGTCATCCAGGATAAATGTTGTATTCCTAGGATGACACATGTCCTGCTGACATCACCTTGTTGACTGTTGACTATTAACCTTTGACTTTTTGACTTTTTGCCCTAATTTTCCATAAACTTTGACTGGCTTTAACTTCTTCATCCAAACTCAGATTTACGTGCCATTCACATGTTGGAATCATATCGACGAGCACTTTGACTTGATCCTACTTTCATCTGCATTTTAATACTTTGATCTCGAGGCAAAACTGGATCCATTTTGGATCATGTAAGGTTGAGAAATCAGAGGAAGTCAAACAATCATGAGGGTAGTCAAAGAGTCATAAGGAAGGTGAAGCATCACCTCTTGGTTATATATACACCCTCATTGTAGGAGAAAAGGAATTTTGCACCTTGGCTTCTCTCACAAGGCATTACAAAGATAAGCTAGTTCTTTTGAGGAGTAAGGAGTGGCTCCAATGCTCCACTACTGGAGCTAGTAGTGTTCATTGTATATATACATCTTGGAAATTTTACTTAATATGAGAATCCCTATGGGCTAGCGCATTCTTCATGCATCGATTATGGATATTTGTAATACTATTATGTGAATATTTGTAATTCATTTTTTCTTTCATCTGTGCTAAATTAGTTGAACTATTTCAATTATTTTGGTACTTATCATATTGAGAATGTGTTGTATTTTCCATTATTGTTGTAGTATCCTCGTGGACTATTTGGATGGATATTAGACAAATATTCCTCATTATATTGGTTTCAATCATCGTCGTATTTATGTGGACTATTCTGCTTGATTTTGTACATACCCTTCTTGTTTGTGTGTGTCTCTACTAGGGTGGTACTACTATCTCTCTCCTAGAGGCTCACTTTTCCTCCAATCCGCAGTGACATAACTTTGACACACATATGAACACTCACCAAGAACACCCCTCTTTCTTTTCAAAGACACCAAGCATTCCACTCCCTTGTTGACAGTTAGAGCGAAGGCAAATCTATAAGAATACATGGCAAGTAGGTTGATATTCTGGATGGGCCTCCTACTCCAAATGGTGTGAGGTCTAATTGGTACTTCAAATTAAGGAGACCCCTTGTTTGATGGATTTCCATCACCTTCAACATTGATGAAAACCAAATCCATAGCTAATAAATTCACCCCTGTCATTTAATTTCTTAGCATGACACTAATACCTATTTAAGCTAGTGCTTATGGCTAGGATGAAAAACATTCCCATGGATATATTACCCAAAGTGAAACCTAAAAAAAATAAGTACTACAAACTTTATTATTTATGTGCTAATGTTTAATGATGATGTTGTTGTTGTATATGAGAATTATATACTTATTTCCTAAAGAAAAAAGATTAGAAACTATCTTTTTTTTAAAAGGGATTTTTTTTATTTCTCTTACATATTTGTAAAGTAGAAGGGTTATTATAGCCATATTTGTAAAGTAGAAGGGAACAATTCCACCTATGTTATATATATTAATTTCTAGCTATTTTAATTAGTTTTTATTAACCATGTGGGTATTTCAAAAGGGGTCATAGAAAAATTTAAGGATAGAAATTTATTTTTAAGTTTAGAAAACTCAGAGAATCTTACTAGTCCCTAAGATGCAAACTATAACAAAAAATTCATATGTGATTCATGGTCCTCAAAGATCGGTCATTGCTACATCCACATAAGATTTGTACTAGGAATATCTACTTGAAAGGATCACTTCTTGTCAACTCAACCATTGAGATCGATCCTGAGAGTGTTGAGAGAATTGAACCCATGACATTTCAATAGCAAAGGTGATTTAACGATGGGAACTTGATCAAGTCAGTTAATCCTCAGGGCTATAAACTGTAAAATGCTTAACAATATTTTTGTAAAAATTTCAAATTTCCAATGATTTTATATAAATATTATATAATTTTGAAATATTTTAAGATAAAACAATTTTATATTATGAAATTTGAGCACATCATTTAAAAAAAAAATGAAAAGTAACAAATATTGTATTAGGAAAAAGTATGGAAAATTATCCCTACTCCAAATAGTAGCCCCTAATTTTTTTTCTAAAGGAGACCATTATCATGAAAAATATAAATTAGTTATATATAAACATAGACTTAACATATATTTTGTTATAATTTTCCTTGTAGTAATTATAAATAATGCATGCTATTTCAAATTTTATGTTTATGTGTTAAACTTCTTGAATATAAAGATAATTATTGCACAACTATATTCTACGCAATGTCATTCCATTACGAAATTATAATTCCAACCTCCAAATATTGTATTAGGAAAAAGTATGGAAAATTATCCCAACTCCAAATACTAGCCCCTAAATTGTTTTCTAAAGGAGACCATTATCATGAAAAATATAAATTAGTTATATATAAATATAGACTTGACATATATTTTGTAATAATTTTCCTTGCAGTAATTATAAATAATGCATGCTATATCAAATTTTATGTTTATGTGTTAAACTTCAATATAAAGATAATTATTGCACAACTATATTCTAGGGAATGTCATTCCATTACAAAATTATAATTCCCTAAATATTACATATAATATTATTGATTTTAGCTTATTGAAATCATGGAATATAATATAATCACACATTGTGATATTCACCTTATCAAAGATTTGTTTTTTCCTAAATACCTTTATTTATACAAAATGGATGTCTAACTTTCTACCTTCTATCCCATGCAGTTTCCATTTTGTTTTACATAGAAATATTAAAAACCATTAAGGCAATTTTATACGGTTATTATCATTGTTAACATTTAATTTATTATACTTTCAATGCATTTTTTTTTGAACTGATGCTGGAGATTCCTATTAAAATCAAATATTTTACATTGACATCCTGTTGATAGGCCTTCCGAAAGATATCACCATTAGGGCCATGTTGTGCCCTACAACAACCCCCCATTTCATATCATTATTATTCCAAAAAACATTATATGAAATGGGTCCCTTTTTAATTTTTGTTTTTAAATTGGTATCAATTTAAGTTCTATTCCAAAAGGCCTCTCCAATAAACCAATCAAAAAACCTTAACGTAAAACGATTTATCTTTTGTCATTGCGATAAAGCGATCGCAAGATCGCATATCACAATGACAAAGGGAACACAACTTGAGGACATTTTGATTTGGTCCGATGAGAAATCACTATCGGGTATCGGTGAAATATAAAGTAACACAATTAAGGACCCCTTGCTCCGATGCGATGCGATATCGGCAATCGGCAATCGATAATCGGCGATAATGGCTAAAAGCAAATAAGCTCCCTCTTGCTCCGATGCGATGCGATATCTCTATCGATGATCGGAAATTCACCATGAACACATTCTTAACCGCCCCACTCGCTACTCCCGACGCGATGCGATATCGCTATCGGCGATCGGGGATTCCAAATGGAACCAAAACAGTGACTTATGATTTTCCCGACGCCCGATTGCGAAAAGGGTATAAGCACAGTTTTCAAAGTAAAACCATAAAGACAGTTTAATATGATTTATTCGTAATTAAGGCACTATCTTTTGAAAAGCCGCTCATTCGCGTTCAACTGCCAAATTGCCCAAGGCATGCTTCAAATAAATCATTCGGCCATTAACCGAAGCGGCTGGTATTAATGAGATTGACAGGCCTTAATGGCCATTTAATGAAAACAACAAGCTTGTGATCTATTCATAGATTTGATCTGAGGCCATCTTAAGTCAATCAATCACCATGAAATTATCAAGATATATATACCTCAGTCTATTTGATTCATGTTATTGTTTCCTGTATTACGCCTATCGTTCTCTCTGTGCAGAATTCTTCTGCAGAGACAGATTTGAGTGGAATGGGAAAGAAGACCAAAAAGACTACAATGACTTTTGCTTCACCAGCCACAGGGCAATCTGTTATTGATCCAGGCAGTAAAAAGAAAGGGCTTATATCGGATACTACGTGCATGGGACTTACTAGAGCTACTTGGCAAGGAACATATAACTTGATTGAAGCCGAAGAGCCGAGGGTGAGGGGAATACAAGTCTCATGCGACAGTACTAGCAAATCTGAGGCTAATCTAAAAGACTTGGCCAATTCCTTTCTTCACAGAATAGCGGTCCAGGAGCAAATTCTCCCATATACAGATGTGGTAAGGTGGGAAATCCAAGAGATCCCAATTACCAATAGAATGTTCAACACTGTAGATGGGAGGATTTTCGGTTCTTTTTGAGCCGAAGATTTAAGGCAAATGTATCATTTACCGGCAGAAGAGAAGAAGTATAACACAACATTCTTGGAGAAGTTCCGAGAAGAAAATGAGACCGAGTCCAAACCAATTCGACGCTGGAGACAAAATCCAACGAAGCATAAGCACGAATCCTCGGGTAAGTACTCAGTCGATTCTCTATGTTCTCCTTACTACTATGTTGGGATTATGATGTGTAAACTATGGGGATTACATGACTCCGCCAATTTTACCATAGAAATGGTCCCCTTAATGGAGGCGGCATGTAGTGGCAAGATAATGTATTGGGTGGATATATTATCCGATAAGTTAGCCACAACCATTCTTAATTTCAGATTTAATTGTCGCGTCACAGAGAGGTTCATTCCACCATTTTACTATAGTGCCTATGTGTTGGATGTTTTATGTTTTAATTCTGAATTTCCTGTGCTCGGATGGAGGTGGACGTCGCAAGACCCCACACCCACCCACACATATCATCAAAAGTTGTGGAAGACCAACTATAAACACCACCTATATCAAATCTGCAACGGTTTTATGTTGCCGATTCATTACTCCATTTTTGATAAGCCTGCCCCGAAGATTTTTGAACAAGCAGGGGTGGATTTAACTTCTGTAGCAAGTTGGTTTGGAGAAGAGAAGTTCACCTATATTAGAGTTTTTGGCAGTCAGTCCAATCCCCATTTGCTTCCACTATACATCCCTGATAAGTTACTTGCCAGGGAGGTAGCTTATCAAATCAATGTCGATGGGGTTACTCAGACCCTGAAAAAAGCAAAGAAGCATGTTTGGCCTTCCTTTCCCCTTCGAATTGGTATTTACACTCTGCATGATATAAAACATGCAGAGAAGGAAGCTGGGAAAATAAATTCGCTGACTCTAGCCACTCTGCAAGCAGGCAGTACGATCCAAGGAAAATCGCTTACAATGCACTCGACCAGGCCAAATTGGCCAAGTTCGAGCACAAAGAAGACAGATTTGAGGATTTATTTGCATCGACCGAGTCTCTATATCAAGTTAAATCACTTGCCATAAATGAATACAACGATGAGGGGCTAGCCGAATTTAACAGAATTAGAGAACAGAGGTTGCAAACTCTGCCTCTAGACCTGTTAGCGACTACTCCAGCGACAACAAAATCAAGTGAGCCCTAGAAGCAAAGTAATAAGCAACCTCCTAATACATCAAAGCAGCAGGAGGAACTGCACAACTAGAGGCAGGAAGAAACCCAGGCAAATGTGCAGCGACAGGATGAAACCCAGGCGAAAACTCAAGAAGAGGGCAGCTCGAAAGTTAATGATGATACACAAATTGATCCGAATTTGTTACAACAATCGCAGAAATTCAATTTAATCATTGGAAACCTAGAATTCTCTAAATATGATGAGATATCTAAAGAGGGCAACACACAGGAAGCGACATCAAAACAGGTTTCGGGCGAAACCAACGACCCACCCAAATCAAAGGAAACAGAAATAATTCCTAAGGATCCATCGGGCGAAATCATTTTGCAAATAGAAGAGATTCCCCCCTTGGATGTATTCTACAGCCCTAAGCATAAAGCTATTGTAAAGCGACAGAGGAAGAGGAGAAGGGTTGATCAACCTTCTCTATTCCCTGAATTAACAGTAACATGCAATGTTGTGTGGAAAGAAGAATTTGATCCCTCCGATGACTTAACAAAGCTATCACAATACGCTGGAGCATATTCGACGGCAACCATTGATAAAGCATCGGAGGTGAGCAGTCTATTAAAATCGAAATATCAAGACATCTTTTCACTACAAGCTCAATTATCGGAAGCGCAGCAGAAGGCAGAGCAGGCGGCGCAGGAAATTCAAGTACAACAGCAAAATAATTATCAGCTGACTAAGCAATTACAAGAGGAGAAACAGAGGATTGACGAGAGCGCAATCCAAAGGCAAAAGGAGCTATCGACAACATTGGCGCAATTAAAAATATCAACTAAGGGAATGATAAAATCCAAAGATGAGCAAATCACTCAATTATCAACTCAAATTGAGCAAATGAAAAAGCTCCCTCAGGTAGATGAATTTAAAGCAGAGGCGCTTCAATTAAATAAAGCATTGATAAATCAAGTTAAGCTCCTATGTCAACAAATCACCCAGGCAGAGCCATTGTGCGACTTAGTGGCATCAATAAGCGAGAAAATAGAAAAGGCAAGGACAGATTTGGATCAGGTTGAAGAAACGCTGACAAATTTTCTGGAATGGCAAGATTCCGATCAGGGCCAGGCAACTAACCTACCAAGAATTCTGGAATCACACAAGGAAATATTATTCACAGAATGGAAATCACAGTTAATGAAGGCAGAAAGAGCAATTATGAGATGCAAGACAACCACTGGTAATTTGGTTGAATTAGTAAATAATACTCTTTATTT
>APFE030991369.1:6791-30789 GCA_000404065.3 Pinus taeda | reverse complement strand
TGCTATCGGGTATATCATACCCGATATTCAGGATGCCACCTTTGCTGCCCAACTCAGCTTGCGCCTCAACAGACCGCCCGAAGTGGAGCCAATGCTTGTGATAAGCCAGCTCAGGTTTGAAGGCAAGCAGCCCGAGTCATGATTCACATTGCCGACTACCAGATCGCCCCCAAGGAGATAGATAGCATTTATTGATGCCAATTTAGTAGGATTTTGTTTCATAGATTTCTTTTAGCTTAGTAGTATTTATAGACCCTTTCATGCATTTAGAAAGGGTCGTAAAGTTTTGTATATGACATAAACCCTGAAGTTGCACTATTGTACTTCAGGGATATTCTTTTATGAAATTGGACCAATTATTCTGATTTTAATGAGGAAGGTTTTTATAAAAATGTGCACTACTGTCTTTGTTTAAAAGCATTTTTTGTGTTGAAGGAAGGATTTTCAATAGCGATTGATATCTAGGATTGATTAGCAACTCACATGGTACTATTATCTGCGTCTGTACTCATTCCCGTTATATGAATTGTTATTTAATCGCTCTTGCTATTATCGCTTATATATATGTGTGTTTCAACAACATCCTTATGCATCCCACTATTGGCTGTTTATAGCATGCTTTCCTTTCAATCGTATATATGTATCGATGATATAAATAGTGAATGCTGTAATTTGTGTTAATCGCTTCATTTTGACTATTCATACGAAGTAATCTTTAAATGATTGAATATCTCTGTTTATTTTACAGATTCATCTATATGCCTGTTAGATAGATAAGGATTATTAAACGCTGCATTCCAAATGAATAAGTTGTTCCCGGGATTAGTATTAGTTTTCCTATTTTTGTCAATAGAATAAGCTAGTCGTCTATCATTAAAGAAAACTATTCATCATTCAGCCATCCCTTTTTATTCATTATCGAGAAACTGGTCCCGTTATATCCAGTCGGAGCCACCATCCCAAACGAAAAAGGAGTTGTACTAAGGTCCGGATCGGGTGGTTATCCCCCAATGTTGTTGTAGCGATTTTCGAGGCATCAACAGGCCACTACATGATATCACCATTAGGGCCACTACATTAATTTGTTAGATTAGATCCATTAAGATTAATTGTCAATCCGGGGTTCATAAGCAAGAATTGCCTTGCGCTTCCTTTGTTCAGGCTATGTCAGAGTTTAATTTTTTCCTTATTAATGATTTACGAAAGAAATACTTGCAAATCTTCTCGTATAATGAGCAAACCCAACAATCAAATCTTACCGAAAATCATCATAAATATCAATATTCAACTCTACACTTAACTAAATATTCCTAATAAAGATGAACTTCTATTCGCACCAAACCCTAATCAAACCTTGCATGCTCGTACCAGACTCTATATAGAAAATCACTCACTCAAGCATTCTGAAATGACACTTCTTTGAAAGCAATCAAACACCCTACGGTAATTACCACCAATCTTATTAAACTATTGATGCCCTAAGCATTCACTTCCTGAGCAAATCAGGATAGCTAATCTATGACAATCCACTACTAATTCAACAAGTGATCTATTTTGTTAATGCCTCAAGCAACCAATTGTCCTGTACTTAAAGGTTTATGTTCAAATCAAGGATTAGGGTTCAAGCACCAATTGAAAGAATTACTCTGTTTTTCTTTATCTTGCTATCTTCCAGATCGCCCGAAGTAAGGATACTATCTTCCAATAGTTTAAATGATTTGATACACAATTAAAACATGAACTTTATTCCAACAACGCATTTGGGAAACCTATTTAGAACAATAGCATTACAGTTGTATTCAATTGGTTCGAACATATATCACAATTACTTCATAAGTCGCATGCCACGGTGCTATGTTCTACCTTTAACATATTATATTCAGTTTCCTTTATAGGCATTTTACTAACAATTAAACATAAACTAAAAATAACAAGTAAATATCCATTACTCCTTTCAGGTGAGTTGGTTCAAACAGGCATCTCAAATTGGTCTATCCATAACCAATTCCAAATTGTGTATCTGCCACAATCGGGGGAAATCGGACGAGGATCTCAAGATCATGATGCGTGATGCTTGTGGCTATACCCACTCGTCTTCTAGAACATGCTGCAAGCTTATTCATTTCAATATTTGAGCCCCCATCTGTATATAACCCTTGAGTACCAAAGTAGGTTGTCTTCATGCATCAGCTGCTCCTTCTGGGAATCAACCTACATATTCAATCGAGAGTCTACACTGTATAATAATAATAATTTAGTTTGAGAATATGCCACTTCTATTTACTTAAATCTACCAATAATTAGCTAAATGCAACCATGAGAAGGTTTACCTGAAGTGGAGTGTAAAGATAGGTTCAGGATAATGATTTAGCAGAGAAATGGGTTCCATGGTAACAAAAAGAGAAAAATGGGAATTAAATCTAACAATATAAGAACAAAACTGAGGATCAACATCCTCCCACGCTTAGCCTGATGCATGTCGTCATGCATCCAACAAAGTGGAACTGCGCCACTAAAGGAGACTGTTGTCACAAACTAGCAGTATTAATTAGGGCTTCTACCCCTTTTCCAATCTGTGGTGAACACTTCTGGAATTGCAATGCCACTACTTAGTGTTCAATCATTTCACAGGTTTGTTCTCAGCTTCCTTCCAATGTAGGAGGTGCTTATTTTTGCATACCAAGGCATCATTCTACACATAATTTAACACTCCCTCTTCATGAATTTCCCTTATGCTTCTTAGACATTAACTGATGTGAGGTAGGTTCTCTAGTGTTGTCGCCCATTGTTGGTTCAGTAGGAGAGAAAGCTTCCATATCCTGTGCGATATCCTCTGGAATTTGGAGCTTGATTGGGGCCGTGACCTCCTCTTCTGTGGGAAATTGGGATTGTGGGTGACTGTCATTGTGGGAGGACGAAACATGGACATGGACTGAGCTTGTTCCTTTAACTATGTTTTGCGGGGTGCGGGCCATACTACAAGTTCATCGACATCCTTGAGCTGAAGTTTCAGCCACAACAATCAGGGGAGTGTTAAAGGGAAATGAGGGTCTTTGGCACTTAGGCTTAGGAGTGATGATTTCAGGATTGAAAGGGGGTTTTTCTGAGGAGTCCAGAGCATTGCTCTTCATCATGGGGTTTTGGACTAGTTGGATGGGCTCTACCTGATCACCTTTCCTCTTTCGTGATGGGTTTGCGAGGGTTTCCTTTAGAATATTTCATGTGTCATCCTTCACACGATTTATAGCCATGGGAGGGGGTGCAGTAACAGGGGTAGGGGTAGATATAGACCTTGATGGGGGAGTGGCTTCTTTAATTTTGAGGGATCTGCCTACCATATGCTGCTGACCTATCATTTGTGTCTCCTGTCCAAGGAATGCTTGTATGAGGAAGTCATACCATGACTGCCTCCATTGCGTCAACTCATCCACAATCAAAATCTTAATTAAACTGTGGTGATATAATGTTGTGTCGGGCCTTTTGCCTTGTGACTGTATTTCTTTAGCCATTTTGCACAAGCTCAACCTTAGGAAATGACGGATATTAAGATGCTTACCCTCTGTGAAGTGAATTAGGAGTCGAATGTGATAGAGGAAGACCACAGTGAACCTCCCCTCATAGGTTATGAACCACTGTAGCATGGTTAAGAGTGGATACCATCATTCTTCTATGCAATTATGCAGCACCCCCTTTACCAGTTGATTGTCTTGTAAGTTGGGTTCAAGAATTCTATGCAACTTGGTATTTCCAATTGGCCGCCTTTGAAGAATTTCTCACCCTCGGCTGATAAACCCATGGCCTTACTAATTATTTCCTTTGTGATTTTAAAGCTCAAATTGCTGACTTTGGCCTTTTCACCATCGAAGCTCTTAGAAAATACGAGCGCTACTTGGTCATTATAGCCTTGGAACTTCTGGAGAAAAGGCATCTGACCTTTTTCTTCCAGGATTCCTTTACACTACTCGTACTCTGGGTTGTGCAAGAACTGAGTGAAGGTTGACTCATATCTATTGGCTCCCATGGTGCTTATGGCTCAACTACAATTTTCACTACCAGACTCCGATCAATTTTCAGCCCCTGTCTTCAAATCCCTCTATTTAATTACCATTGGACAGTCATTGTGATAATTGAGATGGCACAGGGGATCGGTTCCATAATGGCAATTGGATACCCGTGATTGGTTCATGGTGGCAACTGTTCTACCTTCTCTATTGGGAAGCGTGGGTAATTGAGTGCGGAATGTGGCTTGTGGGGAGAGCGTGTGAGCTCCTCTGTAATGAGGCGACAAGTTACCCCCATGATGATAGGGGATATGGTGGAATGATAGTTAAGCGGGGAGCGGTTATTATGACACAATAAGGATGGATTACAGGCGACGAATACAGGGAATATTTATTTATGGAAACGGGACTTAGGCAGGCGAAATGTGAAATGGATGATTATGATGATCAGATGATGGATCTCGAGGCATTCTTCAAAATGATTAACACTTAACTACTCATCAATAAAATTCAAGCAAAAACAAGCGCATACCTCAACCACTTAAGTGATTTGTCATCAAGTGTGAGCTCCATGTGCTTGAACAATGCCCCCCCACGATTGCATGCACAATGCCCAGATTATGTAAGGTTGAAATGTTATGCTTTGGTGGATAAAATATTGATTATGTGAACTTGTTCTTTAATTCTGAGCAAATTGATAGTCCTAAGCATTCCTCGACTACATATTAGACAGGCCTGCACGAATGCTGCAAGGTGGTCTTGTGTATGTGTTGGTGATAGGTGAGGGATTGTAGGACCCTCCTTTTAGTAAACTGTTGGGCCCATACGTGCAATTCGAGACACGTTCTCGGACAACATAAAGTGCAGAGGCGTTTATGACATAGAAATATTCTAATCAACCAAACACACAGTCACCTGAATAGAATTAGGTAGCATCAGATTCTGAGATTCACACAAAAAAAGTTGGAATGAACATAGTGTAGTGTATAGTTCAACTACCACCCTCCTGAAATCTCTAGCTTGGGTATCATAGACCAGATTGCTTTTTATCTCGATAAAGAACTGCTTACCATCCATGGATTTTAACCAGGCTTGGAATGGTGACTGCCTGAGGCATTTCTTTTTAGGGAGCTAGAAATGGCCAGAAAGAGAGCTCTAGGGGGGGTTCTTTTCTATAGTTGTTCCTTTAGGCCCAGAAAAGAACAATTCTCAACCCAGAGGATCCTTATACTACCACTAACTTATTATTTTTCTCGAGGCATTCTTATTTAGAGATTCTGAATTTGCCAAAGTAAACTCCCCATGTTTCCTTTCTGTAATACTTTCCATGAGCCTAAAAAAAAAACAATTTTGTACTCAAGGAATCCCTAGACTACTGTTGGTCCATTTCATTTACGAGCCTGGATCAGCCATTGCTTGGGAGCTTCATATTTAGAGAGTTTGAAAGCTTCCAAAGGAGACTCCAGGAGTTCCTTTTCCATATGTAATCCACCGAGCCTGGTTAAAGGGATAAACCTTATCCTAGTGAATTCCTCCTTTATTCTGCATGGGCTGTGGGGAGGACCACCTGTGGATAACAAAAATGATAGCCCACTATTATATATAATATTATATATATATATATATAATATAATATATATATATATATGTATATATATATATATACATATACATACATACACACACACACACATAAAACATAGATAAAAATTAATTAACTGAACCAACGAAGTGCTGGTCCTTTGCATGGATTAGCTCCAATCCTGGGTCCTTTCAAATTTCCTGCAAAAACTGATCACATGAGAGTGGCTTATTATAAACTTTAAGTCAATGACCGTTTACCACAAAAGAAGTCCGATCATTATCAATAGTACAAATGCAAACTAAGCCATTGTTAAAAACTTCAATTACCTCATATGGTCCCAACCATCTAGTAGAAAATTTACCTTTGAAGTGCTTAAACTTACTATCGTATAATAAGGCCCAGTCACTTGGATGGAACACTTTCTTCTTAATGAATTTATCGTGCCATCGAGCTCTTTGGTTCTGTACTAATGCATATCGGTGATAGGCATCTTGTCGGATTTCATCTAGCTCGTTTGATTGCATCAATCTTTTCTCTTGAGCATCATTTAAATTCATGCCTAATTGAATAGTTGTTCTAAATGTTTTTACCTGAAATTCAATGGGCAAAAGTACCTTCTTACCATAGACTACCTCATAGGGAGTATGCCTAGTTACATTCCTCCATGTGACTCGGTAATCCCAAAGTGCCTCTGGTAATTTTTCCGCCCAATATCTTTGATGTAGATGGATTGTCTTTGTGAGGATGGATTCCAACACCTTGTTTGTGGATTCCACTTGCCCATTATCTTGGGGGTGGTAGGGAGTAGATTTGCGGTGCTTCACTTGGTATTGTTCTGTAAGTTCTTTGACCAGCTTTGATGTAAATTGGGTTCCTTGGTGAGTGACAATTTCCCGTGGGACCCCAAATCTTGTAAAGATGTCCTCGAACAAGAATTCTACCACTGCCTTTTCCGTGGCAGCGTATAGTGCCTTAGCCTCCACCCACTTGGTGACATAATCAGTACATACCAAAATATATTTTTTCTTATTTGACATTGGGGAGATGGGCCCTACGAAGTCTAATGCCCACCTCTTAAAGGGTTCGATAGCAATTTACGGGTGAAGGGGCATTTCATCATAGCCCATTGGCCTCCCCATTCTTTGGCAAGCATCACAACTTGAAAAAAACTTCTTGGTGTCCTTGAAGAGCATAGGCCAATAGTATCCGGTGTGGAGAACTTTGTGTGTCGTCCATTTGTCGCAAAATGGCCACCACATGGCTCGTTATGATTGGCACTTAGTATGCCATGCATTTCGTCTTCCCACACACATCACCTTATAATCAAGTCTGGTCCTGTATATAATAGATATCCCTCAATCCATGAGTAACTCACACTGCGTTGGATTATGTTCTGCCTTTCCCAAGTTAGCATGTTTTGAGGCAGTTTTCTTGATACCAAATAATTGGCAACATCAGCGAACCAAGGAGTAATGGCAGAAATGGAAAATAGATGTTCATCTAGGAATTCATCAGGCACTGGCATTGGCATGTTCCCCTATGCAAGTTTTAAATGAGATAAAAAGTCAGCTGCCAGATTATCCCTTCCAGGCCTATCAATTATAGTGATGTTAAATTCTTGTAAAAGAAAAAACCATCTAGTTATCCTATCGTTAGTAATTGGTTTATTCATTAAAGATATGACAACAGAATGATTTGTATGGACAAATGTCTCATAACTAGTAATATAATTTCTAAACTTCCATATGGCATGTACAACTGCTAATAGCTCTTTTTTAGTGACATTATAATTTAATCTGGTGGAAGAGAGATTTTTGTTAACAAATTAAATGGCATAGGGAAAGTTATCCTCCCTTTGTCCCAAAACTGCTCCCAATGCGATATCTGAGGCATCTGTACAAATGTGAAAGGGTAAGGACTAGGTTGGTCCTCATAGCATTGGAGCTGTAGACAATTTTTCCTTCAGTATCTAAAAAGCCTGTTGACAGTTGACATTCCATACAAAGTTAGCATCTTTAGTTAACAAATTAAATAATGGTGTTGCTATTCTAGTGAAGTTTTCAATGAATCTTTGATAATATCCTGCATGCCCTAGAAAACTTCTTACCTCCTTTTGAAAGCTTAGAATAGGGATACATGAAATTACCTCGATTTTTGCCAGATCAACTTGAATTCCATCAAATGATACATGGTGGCCTAGAACAATTCCCTTAGTTTGCATCATCCTACAATTATCACTACTAAGGGCCAGGTTGGCTTCTTGACAGCGGATCAATACCTTTTCTAGATTCTCCAAGGCTTGCGGGAAATCATCCCCATATACAGTGAAGTCATCCATATAGACTTCCACACAGTCATGGATTAGGTCAGAAATGATAGCAAGCACAACTCTCTGGAAGGTGGCAGGGGCATTGCAGAGGCTAAAGGGAAGGAATTTATATGCATAAGTACCCCATGGGCATGTAAAGGTGGTCTTTCTGTGGTCCTCTTAAGCTATTTGTATTTGATTGTATCCACTATAACCATCTAGAAAAGAAAAATATTTATTACCTGAGAGTTTGTCGAGAACTTGATCAATGAAAGGTAATGGAAAATAATCACACAGTGTGGCCTTGTTTAATTCTCTATAGTCAACATATATTTGCCATTTGTCATTCTTCTTTGCAACTACTACCAAAGGTCACACCCACTTGCTATAGGAAATGGGGTAAATGTAATCTACGGCCAGAAGTTTCTAAAGCTCTTCTTTAACGATATTTTTTAATGTGGGGTTCATTTACCTTTGGGATTGTCGAACAAGTCTCATTTCTTCGTTTGTGTAAATATGATGGATGCAACTGTCTAGATGTATACCTCTCATATCCAAGTAATACTGTGCAAATGCTTTAGTTTGTTCATGAACCATGCTCATCAATTGTTGTCTTTGTTATGCAGTCAATCCTATGCCGATATGTATAATCTTCCCTTCAAACATTTCCACAGGTTTTGTGGTGAGCTCGCGACTTTCCTCCATGGTGGCAAATGAGGCAAAAACAGTTGGATGGCAGGTTTCCTGAAACACGTCACTAAAAACAAGCTGATAACCATTAAATGAGATAGGATAATTGATGCAAGAACTATTAGCTAGAAATTGCTGTAAAACATGCTCGTTAGAGTGCTCCTGGAAACCTTTAGACTATTCTAATGTTAATAATGGAAACATATAGTCTTCGTTTCCATAAGGATTTTTGAGCCATATTGGTACTTCGGCCGTTGTTTGAGCAGGTGGGAAGATGGACAATGTTTGATTGTGAGATCCATTTGAAATGGTCATTTCCATATTTCTGCATCCAATGATGGCATCTACAGTTGCTAGTCATGGATGTCCCAGGACCATAGGGTGTCGAAGTCTATAAATTTTTGGAGAAATGGATACAAAGTCTATAGGATATTGCCAGGAGGAAATAGTGACTATTATATCTTCCAAGGATCCTATGGGTTTGACAACGGATTTATTTGGCATCTCTAAAAGGATAGGGGTGGTTTTCAATCTAGGCAGTTGTACCGGTATCATTGTTTTGTAAGTCATTACATTTATTGCAGCCCCTAAATCTACAAGAGTAAGCACTCCATTTTGATAGTGACGATGGGATTTCCAAGGTCACTGTATTTTGTTGGCAGGTCTGAAATCATCATGGACATTTGACTCATAATCTTTGACATTCTGGTTTTTATGCCCTTTTCTCCTTGGTTTCTTGATACAGAGATCCTTGACAATTTTAGTGTATATAGGAATGTCTTAGATTGCTTCTAAGAGAGGAATTTTAATATAAATGTTCCTAAGCTCGTTTTCCAGGTAATATTCAAGCGAGACCTCTTCTTTTCTTACCATTAGTTTCTCAGGGTAAGGTGGCTCAGTTAATTCTTCTTTCATTGTTTTTGTTTTTAGGATGACACAGAGGGCACCTCTTCTTCAATAACCACAACCGATTTTCCTTTATTAACTGTTTTCCCTAATCGTAACTGAATTTCATTCATAGGGATGGTTGTAATCATGTATGTAAAAAAGGGTTGGATATCTATGTTTTGCATCGGTTGAGGTGTCCTATTGTGATTTAGGTTAGTTACGGGTTGTGCAGGCAACAATGTAGGTTGTTGGGGGTTTATGTTAGTTGGCGCCTATAGTGGTGATGTGTTAGTAGGTGTAGGTAGCAATTGATGCATAGGAGGTGTTGTGTTGGCAGATGCTGGTAGAAATTGATGTAAAGGTGGTGGAAACTGTGTGGGTTGTTGGTACATATTAGGATTATATGCCTATTGATAGGTTTGCATGGTTGGATTGTATGAATTACTTGTCATATTTGGGTAAGGTGTCTAGAATTGGGATTGAGGTTGATAGTTGGTGCTATAAGGGCTCATTCTCCAATTCTGGTTCCAGGCAGTACTTTGAGCACCCTAAGGGGAGTAGGATGTAGGAAAGGTCTAAGGCTGGTTTTGGCCATACCCTTGAAAATTTGGGTCTCGGAGCACACTCTAATTCAGACCTCTCCAAGTGGGTCTCTTGGCTAGCTGAGCTTGGTCAAGGGTTTCAATATTGCCTTTGTAAATGGCCTAAAAATAAGGAAGTGATGGCCATTTCTCTATTTGGTGCTCTAGAGTGCATATTCCATAGACTTCTATAGAATTCAGAGGAAATTCACTCTCTGCATGTTTTTGTCTACACTTGGGACAAAAGACTACCATAGCTACCTTTTTGGCTTCATGCTTTTGGTTGACTTTCATGGTGTCAAGCTCGTTGCTGATTGTATTTAAGATGTTAGTTTTGAAATATTCTAATAGGTTTCCCAGTTCAACCCTAGTGATAGTATTAACTGGAGCCTTCTTCTGCACATAGTCTCAAGAATTGTCCCTAAGCTCATGAAGCTTTTTACCTACTTTAGCTTAGCTCCTAGAGTAGGTGCGAAAAAGGTCAATGACTTCCACAGAGTATTTCTTATAAATTTCCCCACCACTAAGCAAGTTTAATGTCTTTATACAGTCATCTCTTAGCCCTCTTAGGAACATTGTTCTAACGATTTTTAAATCTACGGTATTTCCACGGGATTTATGAAAGTTATATAGGAACCTCTCAAGATACTCCTCTAGGTTTTCATCTTTAGTTTGCCGCATCCTAAGGATATCACTGATGTCCCTAATCTTACAGAAGTCTTGTTATTTTTTTAGAAAGGTTGACCTCATGTCATCCCATGTGTATATGGTGTGTTGGCCTAGACTCATGAACCACCTAAGGGCTGTGTCTTTTAATGTGGCAGAAACAGTTTGAATTTGTGTGCATCGTCATAATAGTTATAGCTACAACATAAGATATCGAACTCGAAAAGGAAAGCATCGAGATCTTCAGATGATTTACCATAGAATAGTGGTAGATATTCGATCGGAATGTTATTCATATTAATGTCGCAAGTTACATCTAGGATAGGGAACCTAAAAGTAACTTCTTCCTCTTCTTCTTCCTGGTTTCCCCCAAGCAGATTATCATTCCTTCTAGGGCCTTCTCCTTCCTCTTGGTGCTCATCATTTTGTCTACCTTCACCCCTTGCATGCTCCATTTCTGCGATAGGTACCCGCTGGGGTTTACTAATCGAGCTATGAATTTGGGCTGTTGGAACATGATAGATATTGGTTGACTGCTCATCCATGAGGTTTGGTTATTCCACTGGTTCTTCTTCTGGGTTATCGAAGATAATTTCCTGAATGATCCTTCCTTCTTGATCAAATAATTCTCGATCTAAATTCACGTTGGCTTCAACACTTCCTCCTTCTTGTCTTAGACCTACATATCGATTAGCAGTAGTTAAAACAGATATATTGACTGATCCAAAAGTTGTAGGAAATTTAGAGTTTGGAATAAATCTACCTTTTTCATCCCTAGGTCTACATGTACTCTTATGCATAAAGATGAAGGAAATAGAAATTCAAGAACAAATAGTGATCGGTCAGACTTTGGGGCAATCCCACAAAAGTGGATGTGTGGCTCTTCACTCATGCCTTACCATACTCTCTCTCCCCTCTGACAGTTCTACAGGTTCTTGAAAATCAATTGACAGTGATTACTTAAATAAGAAATTGCAATTTCCCTAGAAACTGCGCAAAAATGTTGAGATATTAATTTGTTAGATTATATCCCTTAATATTAATTGTCAACCTGGGGTTCATAAGCACGAATTGCCTTGCAATTCCTTTGTTTAGGCTGTGTCAGAGTTTAATGTTTTCCTTATTAATTATTTATGAAAGAAATACTTGAAAATCTTATCGTCTAATGAGAAAATGCAACAATTAAATCTTACCTAAAATCCTCATAAATCTCAATATTCAACTCTGCACTTAACTAAATATTCCTAATAAAGATGAACTTCTATCCACACTAAACCCTAATCAAACTTTGCATGTCGGTACTAGATTCTACATAGAAAATCGCTCAATCAAGCATTCTGAAATGACAATTCTTTGAAAGCAATCAAACACCCTATGATAATCACTGCCCAACTTATTAAACTGTTGATGCCCTAAGCATTCGTTACCAGAGAAAATTAGGATAACTAATCTATGACAATCCACTACTAATTCAACAAGTGATCTATTATGTTAATGCCTCAAGCAACCAATTATCATGTACTTAAAGGTTCATGTTCAAATCAAGGATTAGGTTTCAAGCACCAATTGGGAGAATTACTCTGTTTTTCTTTATCTTTCCGCTTTTTATTCAATGGATCACTTACAGAATTCTCCTAAATGAAAACAACTAGGATACTATCTCATTAATGCCAGCTATCAATCCTGAAAGATGTATCTAATTCTATGCTACAATCAAACAAATCATAATGCTACAATCAAGAAATTCACCATGTTACTATTGATCAGAACGTTGAGCTATTCATGGAGTAAACATCCTAACGTATGAATTGCAAAGAAATCATTCATTCAAAGGGATTGTCTCTTGCATAGAAGTAAGGATGATCTTCCGATTTATTGTTGGTATTAGTAATTCAATGAGCAAAGGGGAATAAATGGTAACTATAGGATGGTTCTTTGGGAATGTCTCCATTTCACAGTGCATCAATCCACGGTAGAACAGTCAGCTAATCATTTTTGCAATTCAAATACGCATGTATTTAAACTATAAATTCGATCATTTAATTAAGTTAATTAAGTCTCTCGAACAATATATCTATTAGATTGGACGACATTAATCGAAGAGGGTTGGGAAGACGAAGTAGTAGACGATGTGACTTGGTTGTTTGAAGCAGTTTGCAATGACAACTGCTGCAATTGCCTCAACAAGTTCACCACATTCGTGTCTACCAATCCAACAATACCATACCCATGGGGACCTGGATTCAACTTAGCTATATCAACCTTTGACCCAGGAGCATCTGGCAAGTATTTTTATAGGATCCCAGACTGAGAGTAGATCAATTCTAATTGTTAGGCCCTAAAAATGGCTTGCTCCTTGGAGTAAACTCCGAACATCAACACATCCTTAGAGATCTCAGGTTGTAAAGATTTCAAAAACCATTCGAGATGGTACTCCGGAGGGATTTTGGCTTTTATGAGCCTCTTTCTCCATCTCCATTCTTGAATATGGTCAGAAATGTGAGTTGCCGTGTCCTGATGAAAATTGGCGAGATGTTCAGTTTCGGCATCATAACGGACAGGAAACTGGAAATGATTTAAGAAAATATTCGCTAAGTTGGCAAAAGATGTAAAGTTGCCCCCTGGCAACTCTATATACCATTTGGCCGCATTACCAGTCAAGGTGCACTGAAAAAGTGTCAACCTAACTAAATCATCAATAAGGGAGTTCGATGAGCACCACAAATGGAATGTGGTCACATGGTCGCCCGGGTCCTGACCACTCTTCCCTTCAAATTTTGGAATGTTCGAAGGAAGTTTGGTTGGGACCGGAGGCCAGGCCGGATTATATCTGATTGGATCGTTAGTTAACTTTGCGAGGTTTGGCAAGTTCAAAGTTGCCAAAAATGGAAGCCTAGGAGGACCTTGGGGGTTCCACCCAGACTGAGCAGAACTCCCAAAGTTTTGAAAATATGGGCCTGGATTTTGGAAGGCACCAGGCTGCCCGAAGTAACCTACAAAACCAGCTGAACCAAACGGCAGGCCTTGTGATCCAGCATAACTCAGAGTTTGACCAACTCTGGCCGCAAAACCTCCATAACCGACGAAGCTTCCTCCTAAAGGATTATAAGGAGCAGACAACCCCTGATAAGGATCCCAAGCAGAAGCTAGGGGAGGAATACTTCGAAATGAACTAACCCTAGAGTACGACCTATTCCCTTGTTGGCCGAGAAACGAATTCCAAGTTCCCATACTACTAACCACAAGGTTAGTCCACCCTTGAAAAGGATTTCTACCTTGTCCTAAAGAAGAGAAAGGTATAGATCCAATTGTCGGGTTGGAATGTGGTATATGACCACTTCCAAAAGGAAAACCCTGGAATTAAGCTGATCCACCCATCATGGATGTGGCAACACTAAATGGAACTGACGAAATACCCTGTGAATGGGTGCCAAATGGGAAAAATCCAGAACTAAAAGCATTGGTTTGGGAGTTTCCACTCGTAGAAGGAATGGAGGTAGTCCCAACTAAAGACGTGCTAGGAAAAGACCCAGATAAAGAAGTGAAGGGGATGGAAATAGTTCTTCCCCCTTGTACAGATATTGGAGTCTGCACACTCGTAGCACTTGTAGAAGCCATGCTTCCAGTAGTGGTCATCGATGGTAAGTGCATTTTGTGACCTAGACTTGACAGTCGATGCATTGGAGACCCAACGTATTGTAACACTTCCGGATGACTAGGAGGTAGGGGAGAATTCGAAGCTGCTAATGACTCTGAGAGTTCTTCTACCTCTATGTTATCTTGCGTCCGAAAGAGAACTCAAGATAGTACAGAAGTACTTCTCTCTTGTCCTGTGGAAGTACCAGGTCTATCTTGAGCACTGATGCACCCGAGGGGAGGATCAATACCCGATGCGTCAGCTGCCGTGGGACGAAACCCACCAACAGTATTACCTTTGCGCCTTCTAGGTGAAGGATTTGAACTCGGTGGTGAAAGACCACGAAGTCTTTGAGACCGTCTAGGCGATCAATCAGCCACTTTGAAATTTTTGTTAAGATCTAACTAAAGACTCAAAAAATTGAAAGCTAGGCCAACTAGGAGCACAGAGCACACACTATAAAGTCCCTAAAGATATCAGCCAGTCAAACAACTTCCAAGTATTTCCACTCTGGCTGATTAGGACCGGACACCAAAATACGAGAAAGTGAAGTAAGGTGCCTTCCGAAGATAGTCTGGGATAATGACGGCCCAGTCCTATTAGCGAAGGTAACAGAGGAAGTTACACTAACCTCCTAACAATAGCCTACGCCGGTGCAAGCCCCCAAGCCTAGCAAGGGTGCCCTCTAGTAGTACCGTTGAGAGTGATACAAAGTCGACCTCAGGTGCCACAGGGTTCCCCTCCGCAGCCACCTGTGTATATCCCTAGGAGTAGCAACTAAGGTTACCAACTCATATCATAAGCCAGGCAGAACAGTCGTGAGGTAAGTTCGGACAAGTAGGAGAGGGGGTATCTCTCTTCCCTATCTTTACAGACCCTCATGCTTAACTCCCATATCCAGAGCTTTCCTGGTCTTCCTAACGCTATTGGATTTTCACTCACTATTCAGACTCCTATGTTTGACAGTTTAAAATGGCCTTAGAGAGTTAACTCTCCACACACCTAATCCAAGGTCCTAAAATATCCTAAAACTTGTTGATGTATCTAACAAATATAAATTTCTAGTATATTTTAAATTAGTGCTTGATTTTAATGGGTTGTTATTTAAGTCAAGGGATGATGGAAGTGAAACTGGTGGTGTTATGATGGAAAAGAAATTAATAAAACAAAACTACATGCACATGCACTTGTTTTTCGTTTTTCGATGAAGAGCAATTTCTACAGGGTTTAGAGGAACTTCAAATAAAAGTACAACTTTTTTCTTTTCTTTTCAAACTTCACACTCACAAAAGCTAACAAAACTATAAATGCCTAGAAAGATGCACAAGCTAATCCTAATGCAATAAATACATGCCGATGCAAGATACAAAAACTACTCTTAAACCAAAAGATGAAAGTTGCTTGTTTATCGATTTTAGATTTGCCACTTAAATGTTTAGATGGAATATAAGTTTTTATTGCTTATTTCGTCTAAGCACTAAAAGCAAGATAAGACAAACATATGCACTTTCACTCAACAAAAAAGGGAAACAATCAAAACAAAGTTCAAGAAAGCAAAACAAAGTTTCAAGAAATTTCCTTCAAAAGCAACTCAAAAACGACTTTTCAAACATGCTCTAACAAGACTGAAACTTGATGACTGAAAAATAGGCAATGAAGCACTTTGCGAGCTTACGACACACAACAAGTGGGAACT
The DNA here is from genome assembly GCA_000404065.3 of Pinus taeda. Taxonomy (NCBI): domain Eukaryota; kingdom Viridiplantae; phylum Streptophyta; class Pinopsida; order Pinales; family Pinaceae; genus Pinus; species Pinus taeda. The sequence goes on along the minus strand of APFE030991369.1, from coordinate 14,737 downwards.
CAACAAAACAAAGGTGCTTTGAAATGCTTTTAACAATCAACAAGCAACGAAATGAGCTTGGCAAAGGAAACCAAAAGATTGAAAAGAAAACATTCAAGAAAGTGTAAACAAACGAATTTCAAGAAGCAAGGAAAGCAGATGGTCATAAAACTAGTTCAACCATGCAAACCAAAAAGTCATTAAAACAAATCTCAACACAAAGATTGAAATCAATATTTCTGCCCTGAATACACAGAACAACCAAGATTCCTTACAAGAAACCTTGTGTTCTTAAGCAAAAATAAATGACGTTTGCAAGAAAACGGACAAGACCAACCTTTTCACAATCAGAGAGAGATCGAAACAAGACACTTGCTGTAAAAACTAAAGACTGTGACAGAACAGTGATTTTTCCAAACTGAATCAGACCAGCATACAATCTTCCAGAAACAAAAATATTTCAAAAATCTTGAAAATTAAAGATATACGCGACTGTGTTTGCACACAGATGCATGTATATGCGACAAGACTTAAGGAAACTTGTGTATACGCAGGTTCACTTAAGGAAAGGTGCGTATATACGCTTCTATAAACAGAGAAACTAGCGTATAAAAAAGCTTCCAAGAAAAACAAAAAAAGGCCGGAAAAACTGATCAAAGCTCACAATTCAGGCACTGAATACACAGTAACAGAAGATAAACAGACAGCTAAGCCCTGATTGGCTTGAATAAATCCAAACTAGGAACAACAATAGTGTTGTCCCCAGTGGAGTTGCCAATTCTGTTGTGGGATAAACTCCCCTAGGGTCTTGGGTGAATACCCTAGCAGACTGAAGATTATCTATGCAAAGAAACACACATTCTAGGCAATCATAATGCTACTACAAGCAAACTCTATGATAGGGGGCATACTTGAGGTCCTATGTTTGAGAAGAGCCTCCAAGGGTCCAAACCCTTCTTTGAGTTCCTTTGCTCCTTTGACCTACAAAACCAACAATTCAAGAGAGTGTAGCAGTATATGGACTAAACGTCGTAAAGAAACCAACTTCATATTATAAGGAAAGGTAGTTAGTTATGCAATTAAACAACCGATCACATATGAATCATAACATGAATATCATAACATGAAGAAGATATATATCAGGAACAAAGACATGTGTTTCTTTTATTATAGACAAAGAAAGTACAGAAGAGGAACAATTTCACCTGAGTCGTCCTTTCGCAGGCTCCAAGCGAAACCGTCTCCTGGATTCGTCTAGTCTCAAGCCTTTAACAAACTCCTTCCATGACTTACTCCATGATCTCTCAAGTAGTATGAAATCATCAACACACACAAGGAAACAAGGGTTTCCTATAGAATGGGGGAAGTGCAGGAGGCACAAGGATCTTGAGACCTGGTCAGGGAAATCTCAGCATAATAATCTTTCTCTCTCTTCTCTCCTCCCCTTGGCCTTCCCATAGAAGCCTTTTTATACTTCTCCTAAAGTAGTTTTTTAGTTGGGAATTCGTTGGGAACAGTTGGGCCACGGGCACTAACAGGTGATCAATAGGTAAAACCCGTGATCTCCACCCAAAATTAAGGAGATTTTTATTTTTTAAGTGTTTTTATACATATACGCGGGTTGGGTATACACAGAACCGTGTATACACGCATTTAGCTCAGGGCAATGTCACGTATAGGAAACAAACACTGCTTTTTTAGATTTGGGACCAGATCTGGCAGGAGGGGTTGCCCTAGGCCATGAGTGGAGCTTCACAAACCTTAAGAGTGAGATTTGGAGCTAGAACAGGAGTCCATGAAGAATTTTGTTCCATGAGAGTCTAATGTGGGAGCATATTACCTTATTGGAAACATATGTATTTAAAACTTCCTATTTTTATGAAAGATCTACAAAATATTAGATTATATAAATTTCTAGAAAATAAATGTAATCAAAACTAATTTTATTTGTTTAGTAGATAGTTAGGATATATTCCTAAGTTTGATTGGATTGCCCTGAACTTCCTCCAAATATGTAGTAGAAGGATTATCCTTTGAAAATTGTAGATTTTCCTTCCCCAAGAATAAATAAGGATGTAATTCATTTTTTGGGAAAGAAAGGAAAGTTCCAATATTCATAGTTAAATAAACATTATTTTTAAAGTAATTAATGGTGTAATGCCTAAAATTTTTGTTTAACGTATGATTTTTTTTAATATGAGGATTTTTTATTCTTGATGCCATCAATCAATGTTGGCCTCCTCTCCAGATCAAATAATCTTGTAAGCATCTTTCAAATCCATAATGCCTCGCAACTTTCCATACGCATTTCCTTCTACTCTATTTTTTGAACTAAGTTCCATTGGTTATTGCTTCTTATTGTACCATGACATCATGGCTAATCCCAAGCTAAAAAAACATCTTGACATGGATTTTCTATCCACGACACTCTTAACCCAATCAGATTTTGTGTACCCCTGTAGCTCCACTCCATCAACTCTGACATATCTTAGTCCAAAGTCCATTGTAGCTCATAGTTACCTCAACACATGCTTTTCTACCACCCAATTAACTTGTATCAACTCCACCATGAAATTATTGAGTATGCTAAAAGAAGAAAAAGAAAAAAAGTTGTCCTAGTGTTGACCATTAAGTTGCTACTGTATGGTTGAATCAATTAAGGGTTTAAAAATTAAAGTTAAAAATTATTTGAGTGCCATCACTACTAATTCACCCTCCCTCTTAATAGTTATATAATTTCAAATAGTATGAGGGGGGCTCATAATGCCCCCCAAAGTTGGTATGAGGTGGCTTATAAACTCCCCTTGTAAGTTGCTACAAGGAGGGATCCTAAAACCCTTAAATGTTGCTACAAGGGGGTTCTAAGGCCCCCTCATAAGTTTCTACAAGGGGGGATACTAACACCCCAAAACGTTGCTATGAGGGGGGGTCTAAATACCTCCAAAAGTTCCTATGAGGGGGGTTATAATCTCCCCTTATAAGTGATACGAGGAGGGTTATTAACGCCCCCCAAAATTGACTATGAGGGGGTTTCTAAACTACCCTTTTAGGTTGCTATGAGGGCTCCTATCATTAGAGAACTTTTGAGGTCTAAAATGGGCCTCCTAAGAAAAATGTACGACCAAAATAAACTTTATAAGAGCCAATAGGATTGAAGATGATGATGTCAACTATAAGGGATGATTCACCATTTTTGCGATAAAAAGGTAAAAATATTGAAAAATAGTAAAATAATAAAACTACTTTTGCAACTTGTATTTTCAAATTATCTCCCTAAGGTTTTACTCAAATTTCAAGCGGGAGTACTCGTTGGATGGAAAATTTAATTCCTCATCCAAGGAGTACCCATGTTGCATACTTTTGATGGACACCACTACACGAAAAATGAGAAATACATGAAAAATCGTGATTGCAATAATGTTTGTCATGTATTTCTCATTTTTTGTGTATCACGGTCCACCAAGAGTATGCAACATGGGTAGTCCTTGGATGAGGAATCAAGTCCTACATCCAATGAGTATTCCCACTCGAAATTTGAGTAAGCCCATAGGGAGATAAGTTGAAAATATGAGTTGAAAAAGCATTTTTTTTTCCCTCTAAAAAGTGATGATGTAATTTAATATTATTTTATTATTTCCATTATTATTTTATAATTTCCTTAGGAGACCCATTTTAGACCTCAAAATTTGCCTAATGAGTTTTCTACGTCGGGGGTTGGAACCACCCCTAAAAGCCACTTTTTGGGTTGTTTCATATCTCTTCAAAAATTGCACCTAAAAGGCTTGACTTTTAGAGGTGATGTTATTTTTTGGGGGAGGAGGAGTGGGGAGGAGGGGCTTTGAAAAACTACCTCAAAAATTCACTTTCAAGGGGTGTAAACCACCCCCCCAAAACCTACTATTGGGGATCATTCATATCTCTTCAAAATTTTCCCCTAAACGGATTGAATTTTAGAGGCAATGCTTTGGGTGGAGGGGGGGGTGATGGGGAGGATTAAAATACCACACCTAATGCTAAATCCACCCCCCACCCCGAATTCCACTTTTGGAGGTGGATAACGAGCCCCCTAAGAGCATTTTTGTATTAGTGGAAGAAGAATAATTTATGGAGTTGAAAAAGGATGGGCATGATCAAGTGATACAGGTATAATTCCATGAGGCATAAATTAAGAAAGTGGAGAGCATATGTGTGGAAGAAAGGAAAGAAGGAAAGAGGAATATGAAGACAAATTTCTTTCAATTTTTCTTCGTAGTTATATGCATGGATGTGCTTTTAATGGTTGAGGATGGGCTTAAGAATCCTGATAAAGAAATTATTTTCTTTAACATGTTTGCTTCATGTGGAGGTGAAGAAAATATGAAAAAATTGAAGATAAGAGTTGAGAAAATAAATCCTTAAAATACTTATGTTATGGAGACAAAATTTTTATGTTTTACAAAATTTCAAGAAGAAATCAAGGTTATAGATCAACATATTGGAGTACAATTGAGAAGGAAACCAAGTCTACATCCAACAAACATACCATGGCCCCTAGGAGGAAAATAATTGAAAATAACACCTTAGGAACCCAAATTATTTCATAATTTTGAATGAAGGTAACAAAAAAGAAGAATTTATGGACACAAGTCAATGAAGAATTTTATTCCATGGGATTCTAATGCAGGAGAATATTACCTTATTGGAAACATATGTATTTGAATTTTCCTATGTCTATGAAAGATGTAGAAAATAGTATATTATATAAATTTATAGAAAATAAATGTAATCAAAACTAATTTTATTGTTTTAGTAGATAGTTAGGATGTATTCCTAAGTTTGATAGGATTCCCCTGAACTTCCTCCGAATATGTAGTAGAGGGATTATATTTTGAAAATTATAGATTTTCCTTCCCCGAGTATAAATAATGATGTAATTCATTTTTTGGGAAAGAAAGGAAAGTTCCAAGCTTCATAGTTAAATAAACATATTTTTGTTTGAGTAATTAATGGTGTAATACCTAAATTTTTTGTTTAATGTCTAATTTTGTTTTAATGATGGTTATTTATTCTTGATGCCATCAATCAATGTTGGCCTTATCTCTAGATCAAATAATCTTATAAGCATCTTTCAAATCTATAATGCCTCACAACATGCCATACTCATGTCCATGTACTCTACTTTTCATAAAATAAGTTCCAATGGTTATTGCTTCCTGGCGTACCATGACATCATGGCTAATCCCAAGATGAAACAACATCTTGATGTGGAGTTTCTATCCACAACACTCTTATCGCAATCAGAATCTATGTACCCCTACAGCTCCACTCTATCGGCTCTAACATATCTTAGTCCAAAGTCCATTGTACCTCATAGTTACCTCAACACATGATTTCATACCACCCAATGAACTTGTATCAACTCCACCATGAACTTCTTGAGTGTGCTCAAAGAAAAAAAAATATTTGTCCTAGTGGTTACCAAATACATCAAAGAACCTATTAGATGCTTATACAATGTGGGTTCCACTAACTCACCTTCAAAAATACTTAGCTTCTTCCATTTAGTGGTCATTGATTTAGTCATAGGCTTGCAATCCTCCATCCTAAACCTCCTCAAGATCTCAATTTCATACTTGCCCCGCCTAATGAAAATATCTTGTAGTTATTGTCATACCTCTAATCCTAAAAAGTAGTGCATCAAGCCAATGTCCTTCATATCAAACTCTGAAGTAAGTGCTTCTTTGCACATACCTATGAGAGTATTCGATATTATTAGGAATATATCATCCACATAAGGTACCAATATGAGTGGATCACTCTCAAAAAGTACATAGTACAAGTTAGAGTCTGCCTCACTCTTAGTGAAGCCTAAACTAGGAAGATATCTAATTATCATGGTGTACCATGTGCATGGAGCCTACTTCAGCCCATAAAGGGCCTTATTTAACCAACATATATGATATTCTCTCCCATCCACCTGTCAATGGTGTTGGACCCACCAACATGTTAGGGGATCTCCCCGGTAAGAAATCCCAATCAGACCTCAGACCTTTTGGAGTAGGAGTCCCAGCAGTGGGTAGTAAAGCTATGCCTTGACTCCGATAGCGCGCGGAGGTAAGTGTGATATCTTTCTCAGAAGCAATAGTGTGAATTTGTAGCGAGTCAACTGAGATGCATGGGAGTTCTAACACACTGAGGGGAAAATGAAGTGTATGCCTTAGAAGCTTGTAATAATAAGCGACCTGAAAGGAACAAATTAGTTGAATGACATCACAAGATAGAAAGCAGAATAGTCCACAATCCAAAGTGATGGTTTAAACCAACAACACGACTTCAACAAGATTCATACAATCATATACAATATAGTTCATACACAAATGCGTAATTTAAACAACATACATTGCTAAAGTAACCAGAATAGTCGAACTACAATAACAACATAAGCATGAAGAGGTCTTGGCTTTGTTATATATATATGATCTAGGTGGATATTGGTGGCCACCCACTAATTCCCCTTGGATCCCCTCTAGTGCTTCTTTCAGTTTTTTCAGTTTCCTTAATTATAGCACAGTTTACTATGTTTAGCAGTTTTTCGGGTCCTAAACTTCCGGAGCCGTTTTGAGGCACTGAGGCCCTAAACACCGTTTTTTTTGGAAATCTACCACAAGTGATTTTTCTATTAAAAATCATTTTTTCTGTCGTATTCCTCGAAGAGATCTTTCCAATGGGCTATCATGCACGTCAAACGGAGATAATACGACCAATTTGCGACCCCGGGAAGTTGATGTACCAACTTACCCAAAAACGGGGCCCACAATTTGGCGTTTCATCTCCTAGGGTTAGGTTTTGGAATGTTAAGGGTTTTTCCTTGTTTCTCAACAATAAATAGGCCTTCGAGCCTCATTGTAAGTCAGTTCAGAGGCATGTAGCCCACACATCTCTTCTCAGAGATAGCTACCATCGCCCTAGCTAGTATTTCCATTTCTTGTTGTAAGCATATTTCAGTATTTTCCATTAATGAAATGAAGCATTATTTCCACTGCATATTTGTGTATATGGTTATCTCTGTAATTTGTTGCGTTCTTGTTTAAGTCTGGATCAATATATAAAGTGAAAGTTACATACATACATACACCATTGACAACCACTATCCCCAATAGTGGAACATTATAGTCAACACCATTAGCTCCTTCAAAGAGATGTACTCTCTGTATGTTGTGTAGAAGCCAAGGCTCATCACAATACTCTCCAATCCTTCTTTAATCAATGCCTAGCCAAAATCTTGGCTCGCAAAAGCCTGTACTATAAGTTATGAGGTTCTATATATACCAAAGGGTGGGGTGACCCTTGACATTCCACTTTGACTCTTGGACTACCCTCATGACTCTTCAAATTCATTACATATAACTCTTTACATTAGATATGATTGTTTGCATTCCACTAATGACACTTGGAATTTCACTTTACAACATATTTACAATAATGATACAATTTCCACCTATACCCATGTGGGACAAAAATAGGCTTGGGTCAGCCAAAAAAGAAAACACTAAAAATTAGACAGTTCTGGAAAGACCAACTCGACAACATAATCCTGGTGATATTGTGTGATGAACTGATACTAAGCTTAGTGTTGCGCAATAGTGTTAGCGTACTATTTGATGATGTCTTTCTAGAAATGATGGTGTTGCACAATGGTGTTCGCTTACTGTTTGGTGATGTCTTTCTGGAAATGAAATCTTGCCTCCGTCGCTTCTGGGTATATAATCTGGAACCTTTGTCTAACTCTTCCTGTAACATGCGCAACATAGTGTTGAGTGTGGCCGAACCAGTGACATACCTCTACATGTTCTCTATATTGATCTGCAAGTTTACATTGGTGACCATGCACATCAACTGCTTGAATCACATGTCAATATCCAGTCAGACTTGGTTCTTCTATTTGGCCTGTTTTGATGGATTGGATCTTGTGCGTCTACACGATGACA